>JAGVSP010004935.1:0-13946 GCA_022494985.1 Micrasema minimum
TTGGTTTGTTTCCTTATTATTAAGGATGTCAATCCAGTTATATTTGTTAAGTGATATTTTTCATTTTTATGATAGTCAAAGCTCGTTTTGTGTATAATATTAGGTTGACTACATTCAGGAGTTTTCAAGCATCTGTTGTATGTTTAACATTGTTGTGTTGTAATCTGTTATGGATGACTCATAAATAATGCCTGTATATAGGTTTATTGTTTTTTGATCTATGCTGGATTCACTGACTTTTCTTGGGTGCGGATAATGGAAAACAGTAGTAATTTTTCTCCGTGTGTTTTAGAGCAAAATATCTTTATTCTTCTGCACTTTTTTCTTAAACTACAACCTAATATTTGTAGTTTTATCGAATACCTAAGTGGCATAATACAGTTTTCCGAGAAGGGATAATATTTTAGATAGTGTAACATAAATGGCAGAATGGCGCGCGGGTGAGGAAGTCTCTCGAGACTCCAATTTCCCGCTAATGGAAAAATGCCGGCAACTTGACGAAGCAATTCTCACTCCTGTGACGTCACTGGGGCTTCGCAACATGGAGGACGAAATATTTCCCTGGCTTTTGGAAAACCCATTTCGCTAATATTGGCAAAATTTGTCGCATAAAAAAACGACATGAATTTGTAAAATGAATGTACCTACTTACGAGTAAATAATATATATATTTCAATATTAGATATGATTTGCAGTAGTACTTGGTAGATTCTCAAACTTACAATAATAAATATGAAAACAATTCAGTCTTATGCATGCTTACGTTCTTTATTTTGCTAATAACAGCATTATTTTATTTTTATATCCCTACAGAGATGGGGTAGAATTTTTTCAAATTCAGGAATATGGATATTCGAGCGTTTACAGGGCTTATGACCTGTCATTGGCTGGGTTAAATTCTACCCCATCTCTGTAGGGTTATAAAAATAAAATATATACCTCCTCCCGTCTTGGGATAAATCCAGATTTGTGTACAAGTATTTGAACACGACCCAAAAATGTTGTAATAACAGCATTGATTTGGTATTGATATTATTAATATTTGTTTTGTAGAAGCCCCCACAGTTTTGTAGCTCAATCACAGATGACTATCGACGTGCTAATAAGCGACGTGATAACGATTTCTCACCATGGATGTTTTCGCGATCACAATGGAGCATCCGTTAAAAGTTATCGATCGGGATTATTAATTACCGCTTTAAATATGGAAAATACGCCAAAACTGTAAGTAAAGTAAAATAATTTAGTTTTATAGAGTTTTAATTGTTTGTGCACAATTTATCATGCCATTTATTTGCTTTAAATCAATTTGAGAAAGCAATAAAACGAAACATTTGTTAAAGTATGCCTTTCATCTATGGTGCTTGGCAACGCGACCGTGATATGAATGTATGTTCATTATGATCGGGCAAATGCTTAGCACGTTTTTAAGCACGTCGACAATCATCTGTGATTGAGCTACTCACAATACTGGGCGTGAATAAATACATAAAAAACACATTTTGTGGTAAATGGTCGTGTGAAAAGTCGGAGCAATCGACGTGCGTGCATGAAAAGATGCGTGAATGTGGAGGAAGCAAGGGAAGTGTGCCAGGACCAAGTGGTGTGGCGTTCTATTCTCTTTGCCTACCCCTTCGGAGAAATGGCGTGATGGTTAGTTAGTTTTTAATGAAAATCGGGGACACGAGCAGAAAGCGCTTAGCAAACAGCGGGTTTACACACAGTTCTGATTTGGATACAGACTGACAAAGAGCTAACTGGAAAATAAAATGGAACTTAGTAGGTACGTACTTAACACCATTTGATGCATATCAAACAATAAATAAAAATTTTAAAATACTTACAAATCTAGTTTTATTCTATCGATAAAGGGGGAGTTTATTAAACCTTCGCATAAAAATATTTGTTAGCTGCAATAAATCGCATTTTAATCCCCCAGAGATGTCTTCATCCGGAGGAATAATATGTTTAAGGGTGGCGATGGGGGTGGTCGAGTAGGGGTGGGTTTACGGAGAGAAAATGACTTCTCGGTACCGGCAACCTAACAAGGAATCCTAAAGAAAAAAGCCTAGAATTACAAACAATTTATTCGCTTCCCCTTAAAATGAAGACTACGGTTATTACGAATATTCAAAATGGTAGACATACAACTACTACTACTACCTTCCCTTATCCACATCCAATGGCGCATAGGGCAATGCATCGGTACACTAAAGGGCTACGGGATATTTTTTTTAGATGGTGATTTATTTCTTAGGTACGAAAACCTTTTTCTTGGGTAAGTTATTATTAAGCCGTAATTAATTTTTCAAAATTTTATAATCGCTATTTCCCGCCAAATATGTTATTATATGGTAGGATGCGTCTATTAATTTCCAGTTGCTCGATCACAGATCACTATCGACGCGGTAATAAGCGACGTGATAACGATTTCTTACCATGGATGCTTAACGTTTTCGCGATCACAATGGAACACGCGTTAAAAGTTATCGATCGGTATTAAACGAGTGCATCAAGTCGCGAGCCATTTCCCGAGATATATCTTTTCGCACATATCTTCTTTCAATCTTTCTCGAGTGCCGTATTGCATTTAGCCAGCGTTCGGCAAGCCAAATATTGAGAAAAGCAGTCGACATAATAAACAATCCGACACGCGCGTTAACGTTTGGCCGCGATATTTATTATCATCCATGGTGCTCGGCAACGCTCGGCAATGCTCGGCAACGGAGAACGTGGTATGAACGTATGTTCATTGTGATCGGTCAAATGGTTAGCGTTAGCACGTGGTTAGCACGTTTTTAACTACGTTGATAGTTATCTGTGATTGAGCTCCAGGCGTCTATTAACCAAGTTTAATGTAAGTAGCGCCTTAGATTAAAAAAAAAGAAAAACCACTTGTAACATTAAATACTAGAAGCGGATAAATTGTTGAAAGTTTTAGTTATTTCTTAAAAGATTCCTTGTTAAGTTGTCGGTACTGAAAAATAGATTTCTCTCAGTGGGAAGAGTGCGTGGGTGGGTTCACGGGGGATAAAGGTAGTGGGTGGCGATGGCGGTGAAATCGACTGGAAAATTACATTGATCTCCGATATTTCCAAATAATGAAGAGCCTAATGCGATTACACATACTTATCTTCTTTGGAATTTATCGCATTCATATTTGATGTAATAGTCCCGGGAACATATTTATTAAATCCTTAATAATACGTATTACGGGAACTTAGTCGGTAAAAAAATATCCTACCCTATCAAGGCTCTCCTTAGGGTATTTTTATATTATTGGGAATAATTGGGAATATAAATATTTTGGTGTATTAATTATTTTTCTGTTATCGCCGCGCACTAAAAGATCTCGTTTATTTATATGTATGTTATTTATTTATTTAAAATTCTGTGTCTAAAAACTTACATTACAGGTGATAAATTTCGTGAATTTTAGGGATTATTTAATAAAAAAACAGAAAAACTGGACACAAACACCGCTACTACTACTACTTTCCCTTATCCGCACCTAATGGTGCATAGAGAAGTGCAGTAGTACACTTTTAGTGCATATTTGCCATATGATGGCAAGATGATCAGTCTTACGCTTCAGCGCCAGTCCAAGGTATCTTAGAAATATTTTTTTGTGATAATCACATTCAAATAAATGTTTCATATCGACCCCCATCGGAAATATTTATTATTATTTCCAGTCAGATTAAAATGACATTGTCGTTTCTTAAAATTATTACTGATCAGATAAATATGAATGGTTTTGATTGGAGCTAGAGTTACTTTGGAGAAAATGAACTAAACTCATTATTAAATGGTGGAGTCACAAAGTTTACATTCTACCTAATGGTAAATTACATAAAGTTATGTAGATATTTCAAGACAAATAAAATATTCGTACAACATTTTAAATAGCAATAATAAAAGCAAGTAATGTATGGAGATTTAAGCGTAGGTAAAATTCAACTTTCAGTATTAAAATTATTACATCTTCTGATAAAATTTGTAACGCCCTATTATTTGATTATTGTTTAATGAGTTTATTTTAATATTTCAGACATTTAAGAATGGATAATCTATTGCATCTGATTTTAAACTTATAGTGCAATACCACAATAGCAGCCCCAAAATACCCAGCCTTAAGCGCACTTTATACGGCACAGAAAACTATACTGTTTCTAGTGCAGTTTGCAAACTGTGCCGTATAAAACGAAAACTGTGTGGAATATTGAATGGTCAGCTCGGCGTTTGGGTGACTTGACAGTGTTTTTTTATGTAAACGTTTAAGTAGATATTGATATATTGAATGCTTTAAAAACGTAAAAAACAAGTAAAATATTTACATTATTACCATTTCTTGTGTGCTAACACACGATAGTGATTTCGATCGTGCTTTAAATATATACATATTTACGTGTCTTTTGACAGACTGTACAATTTTCCAAACAAGAGAATCGTGCCTGTGCCAACTGTGCCTGGATGTAGAAGTCGAGGAAGGCCGAGAAAGACATGGCATGATCAAGTAAAACAAGTGCTTGGAAGCGGGCATGTAAGAAGTCGGAATAATCGACGTGCGCGCATGAGAAGATGTATGAATGTGGAGGAAGCAAGAGAAGTATGCCAGGACAGAGTGGTGTGGCGTTCTATCCTCTCTGCATGATGGTTAGTTAGTTAGTTAGTTAGAGAATCGAACCCGCGACCCCATGCACGGCAGCCCAATTCGCTTCACGAGGCGGACTTAAAATACACCGATGATTTGAATAAAAAGTTTTAAAAATAAGCAATTCAAGGCGACGAGATACCTCAGGAGCTCAGGAGGTCAACCAGATTCTCTTGAATTCATTTTACTGGAGAGAACAAGTCCTTGTATTAAGCCTACAAAATAGGTTCGCAGTTTGTATTACATAATATCGTCGGTCCAATGCCAATGTCACAGCGCGAATCTGCCTAACGTCCATTAATTTGAGCTGATGAGTAAAGAAATGATTGAAATTTGGAATAATAAACCTATTTCTATGATTACCTGCAGAACATGATTATTTTTATAGCTTACAGTCTGTTAATTATTTAAAGCTTAAAACTTTAACATTTTAAAACAGCATTTCTGCAAATTGGCGGATTGGCATTGTATATAGACGATATTGCAATGAATATTCTTATGCGCACTTTATACGAGAACGAAAGCAGTACATTTTTAAGCGCTATCGTAAGCTATTATCGTATGTTTGCACTCAGGAAATTGAAAATATAGCTAATAATGTAAATAATATTAGATATTATTGATATCTCAACAGAGACAGAGATACTCTGGGCGTCTTCTAGTAATTAATGAGGTTCGAAAAGAGCCTTACCTACACATTAGTGTTAAATTTTAGCGATCATCTTTATTAAAAGATGATCGCTAAAAAATGCTTAACAATCTTCTCAACATATGTCACCAGCATAGAAATTTTCTGTAATGTGGAACGTTGAAGAAGAGTTCAGTATATAGTAGATTCAAAAATTTGTCATATATCAGATGATAGGCGGAATGGGAATGTTGTAGTAGGTACATCAAGTGGCCAAACAGCCAATGACAGGTCATAAGCCCTGTAAACGCCTAGATAATCCACATTCATTTCCAGAGTTTCTCTGTCTCTGTTGGGATATCAATAATATCTCATATCAGTCCAGCATGGGTATAATCCAGTAATTTGTCTACAAGTATTTGTACATTTGAAAATGTTGTCAAAAATAATATTGTGTTGTTTGTTAACGTTTTTAAAAGCATTCAAAATATCAATATCTACTACTGCTACTACTTTCCCTTACCCGCACCCAGTGGTGCATAGGGCACTGCATTGGTACACCAAGTGCAGTGTATCTTGATCATTTTATTACGTATCAATATCTACTTAAACGTTTACATAAAAAAACTCAGCCAAAAGTCGCGCTGACCATTTAATATTCCATACAGTTTTCGCTTTATACGGGACAATTTGCAAACTGCATAGTTTTCTGTCCGATATAAAGTGAGCTTTACTACTTACACCCAAGAACCGGTTTTCGAATATCGCACAATCGCTAGTTGTACGAGTTGAACTTTAAAAATAAACGCAAACAGCACTGACTTGCCTTGCCTTCATTCTGATTAAGAGCATCGTTGATAAAATTAATCATTAAAACAAAATTTCAGGTGATAAAATATACCATATAATACTGCTGTTCTGTTTTGTCCGCCTTGAATAAAACTTAAGAGGATACTCCACCACGTGACTCGCGGCCGCTTTCCCATACAAACGTATTCCTAGATTTTCTAACTAACTAAGCATCACGTCATTTCCCCGAAGGGATAGGCAGAGAGGATAGAACGCCACACCACTCTGTCCTGGCACACTTCTCTTGCTACCTCCACATTCATACATCTTCTCATGCACGCACGTCGATTATTCCGACTTCTTACATGCCCACTTTCAAGCACTTGTTTTACTTGATCATGCCATGTCTTTCTCGGCCTTCCTCGATTTCTGCATCCAGGCACAGTCGCATCATATGTTTTTTCAGCCGTTCTTTCATCATCCATTTGCTCTCCATGACCGAACCATCGTAAAAGACCTTTCTTAGTTTTGTCGATAATGCTTATCTCAGCCTTGCACTCTGCTCTAATTTCGACATTTGTACACCTATCATACATAGTCTTACCACACATGGATCGCATTTCAACTGCATTCAATCTACTTTCATCCTTCTTTTTCCAACACCACGCTTCACTACCATACATAAGGGTTGGTACCAGAACTCCATTATGAACTGCCAATTTAGCCTCAGATTTTCTCCAAGGAATTTAACATTAGAGCAATGATTTTTTCACACATTATAATGTAGATAGATAGATATATCTATCGACCAGATGCGTGTTTGAATAGCCTTATTTTTTAATAATTTATTTATCTCCTTTAACAAATCTATATATATAAAAATGAATGTAAGTTTGTATATATGTTTGTCCTTTATAGATTCGTAAACCGCTTATCCGATTGCAATAAGTTGTTCTAGAGGGTTGTTTTATTCACTCCTGGGAAGGTTCCTGCATTATAACATCCATTTTATAATGTTTGTATTTGTGTATTTGATATGATTTAGTGACAGTTCCGGGTGAATTTTAGATGCGCCATGTAACCGATAGAACTGCATAGCTAAGTACATAAAGCTTATAAAAAATGTCGTCAAATAATGCTGTACAGCAAAAGGCGCTAATGTCGTTTTCATCACGTATACAATTTATTTTTATACACCTCGAACTTTCAATTACATTTTTTAAATTTATTTACACCCCGATTCGGACTTTTTTCACAATAAATAAGTGCCGTGAATTGGTTTTGAGCTATCGAGTGCATTTTTTTACCTCCGAAAATGTTTTTTTGTTCAAGATTTCTGTGTTAGTTTCATCGTCAGTTTTTCTCTATGAGAAAAAAAATCGTTTGACAAGGGCTTCTCCTGATCGAGAATAACTCTGCAGAGCTCTGTTTTTTGCAATAAATAGAAAGAAGACAAAATTCGCTGGGAAAATAAAAAAGTTATAACGTTTTAAAAACATTATTTTTTACTATATAATATTTTAAGTTTAATCTGTTATAATTTTTATGGCTATGGAATAAAATCATTAACAGACAGTGAATTCGTAATAAAAAGTACCTACCTTATAATTCGTTTGGAGTTTATATTATGGGTAGTCTACCTAGAAGTTTTTATTTCTCCTTCGAGCTACAAGAATTTATGTTTGAAATTTGGAGCATTTGCTACTACTACTCTCCCTTATCCGCACCCAATGGTGCATAGGGCACTGCATTGGTACACCAAGTGCAGTGTCTCTTGATCATTTTATTACATGAAAGTAGGATGATCAGTCTTACGCTTCAGTCCCAGTCCAAGGTATCGCACATGAAATATTAATGTAAAAATAACATGTAAATAAATCATATTTCATCTTGACCCTCTACGGGAATCGAACCCGCGACCTCATACACGGTAGTAAAATGGGCTACCACTGTGCTACGAGGTGAACATATGGATCATATGGACTCGCACAATTCCCGAAAAATATATATTCTATTTTGTATAATGCCGAATGAGTTTTATTTTTTTAAAATTTAATAATTATCATCACCATTACTTCCTATTACAGAATTGCTTCCCATGCACAGCATATGGATTTTTTAAAATCCAAAATGGCGGGCGTACCTTTTTTTCGTAAAATAAAGTAGGGTATCGTTTTAAGGGTTTTTAAAGGGTGCTGATTTCGAATTTAGAGTTTATTTTTAAATCCAAGATGGCGGACGCAACGTTTTTTCATCAAATAAAGTTGGGTATCGTTTTAAGGGTTTTTTAAGGTCCTGATTTCGAATTTAGCTTTTATTTTTAAATCCAAGATGCGGACGCAACTTTTTTTCATAAAATAAAGTTGGGTATCGTTTTAAGCGTTTTTAAGGGTCCTGATTTCGAATTTAACTTTTATTTTTAAATCCAAGATGGCGGACAAAGCTTTTTTTCATAGAAGGATGTTGGGTATCGTTTTTAAAGGTTTTTGGGGGCCCTGATTTCGAATCTAGCGTTTATTTTTAAATCCAAGATGGCGGTCGTCCCTTTTTTTCAGAAAATGAAGATGGGTATCGTTTTAATGGTTTTGGGGGGCCCTGATTTCGAATCTAGCGTTTTTTTTTTTTATTCCAAGATGGCGGTTGTCTCTTTTTTTCACAAAGTGAAGATGGGTATCGTTTTAATGGTTCTTGGGGGCTCTGATTTCAAATTTAAAGTTTATTTTGATATCCAAGATGGCGGACGCACCTTTTTTTCATAAAATGAAGATGGGTATCGTTTTTAGGGCGTATGGGCGTCCTGATTTCGAATTAAGAGTTTTATTCGAAATTCAAGATGGCGGACACACATTTTTTTCATAAAATGAAGGTTTGCATCGTTTTTAGGGCGTATTCGCGTACTGATTTCAAATTTAAAGTTTATTTTGATATCCAAGATGGCGGACGCACCTTTTTTTCATAAAATGAAGATGGGTATCGTTTTTAGACGATACGGGCGTCCTGATTTTGAATTAAGCGTTTATTTTTAAATCCAAGATGGCGGACGCACATCTTTTTTATAAAATAAAGATTGGTATCGTTTAAAGGGTTTTGGGTGACCTGTTTTCGAATATAGAGTTTATATTTGAAATCCAACTTGACGGACGCACCTTTTTTTTATCTAAGAGTAAATTCCATTCATGCGTCGGACCTGCTACACACATTTAAAAAAAATAAATGTCCCTGGGTGTCTTTTTCAAGGGTAATAGAAGTCCTCATATTAAATTTACGAGTCGGACAGCCAAGAAATTTAATTGTTTATGCCAAAGACGGATAAACAAAAAAATATATTATAAATACCTACCATGAAGCACTTGAAAAATAAAGTCACCAAAATAAAATAAATAACATTTACACTATACCTTTATACATACGAGTATACACATTATACGAGTTATTCAATTTTCATAAATGCATTTATCATCAGAAAGAAAAATACAAAGCATTCCTTCTATTACAAATTCCCAAAGAAACGAGATAAATCTTTCAAATTTCAATCGATATTTCTAGAATTACCTGTTTCTTCTGCGGCAGCAACGCGACGGGTATCAGCTAGTACTATATAAAAAAACTAAGATGGTACAAACAATCATCTGGTCGATATTACTCGAATTCTGGTGTTAAATTCCAGGGAGAAAATCGAGGAATACGTTGTCTACAAAAGCTTTGAGTTGTTACAAAATAAAATAGCTATTTCAATACATTATTTTTTTTTAAATTCTTGAACAGTAAGTACTAACAACTTCCATAACAAATCACTTTGATGAATCCATTAGGAGCAAATGTATACACAAATACCAATATGCTATGGGCTGAACAGTTTAGGCCTTACGCTTTCCAGCCCATCCCTTAGTTTTGGAGGGTTGCGAGAGGGTGTACAGTGTACAGGGTGCGGGTGGTAGGATTCCCTTCCGGAATTATTTATGCGATTTTAATGTGACGCCACACAATAAGCGGATTGCGGTCGCCTGTTGCTCACACGCCCCCGCCACCGTGTATAGTCTGCACCAGCTAGCCAATCTGGTGCGAGGTAATTCGGATGGCGGCGTTCATTTGTTCTGAGGAATTCGAATGCAAAATATTTCAAAGTAGATATTATTAATATCCCAACAGAGACAGAGAAACTCTGGAAACGAATGTTGATTATCTAAGCGTTTACAGGGCGTATGACCTGTCATTGGCTGGGGTTAAGTGGCCACTTGATGTATTTCAACATTCCCCATTCCGCCCATCATTTAAAAAAAAAAATTTAAAAAAAGAAAATTTGAGTTCTTATAATATACTCAAATATTTCAGTTTTTTGGGACTGCTTTCAAATGGTCGGAAATAACTGTGTCAGAAAGCAGGATACAAGTTGTGCTGGAGTGGGATTCGAACCAAGAGATTCTAATCCAGAGTCCTCGAATCTACCACTAGACCACAACCCGATTTGATTACTATATATGACAAATTCCCTGTAAACGCCTAAATAATCCACATTCGTTTCCTGAGTTTCTCTGTCTCTGTTGGGATATGAATAATATGCATGATACTATTTAGAGTTTGTGTCTTTGAATATCAGACATAAAGCAGAAAAATTATGGACGTTTAATTTTTTTGCAAATTTAATTGGGTTTTGTAAGAAATGCAATTGGTGGCGTCACAGATGTCATTTTCTCAACCACTTAAATATAATGCATTCAAAATAATGCACAATGCTATTTTGTTGTTAAAATTATCTTATTCAAAAGAAAAAAAATATCACAAAAACAACAGTAAAATGTTGTCGAAAACTAGGAATCCTAACCTAACACAGGTGCTCGTCACTGTGCACGAGATTCCCGTGTGCCCACTGGTCTTGACTCGGCGAATAGAGCATAATAGCAATTTGACATCTCAACAGAGACGAGAAGTAAGGGAATATGGATATCTAGGCGTTTACAGGGCTTATGACCTATCATTGGCTGGGTTATGTGGCCACTTGATGTATTACAACATTCCCCATTTCACCTAGTATTTGATATCCATATATGCCAATTATCAGAACTTGTATATATACAGTGAAATGGCGCGACGCTTCACATGTGAACACTCTCTGTCATCCATTGAGAAAATTGCTAAGCATTTTAGCAGAAACCTGCTAGTGAGATTCTTATCGAATTATATCACCTGCTAGGAAACGCCTGAAGATGACTCCAGGTTTTTTTTATTTTTTTTATTTTATTTTTATTTGTTTACGGACAGCCAACAGACATACACTTATTTTAAATATGTACAACATTAATTTCCATTTAAAGGCTATCACTTAAGTATCTAAAAATATTGAAACATTTATTATTGTTGCAAAGTACCCATCCTGTACACAGTTGCTTATTTGTAATATGTATAAAGCATAAATAAAAATGTTTTAAAGGGAAAGTAACATAACTGAAAAATAAAAGTGTCATTTTTAAGAAATTAAAATTTAGAAAAAATAAAAACTATAATACCTAGATAATCAATGAATGTACAGGATAGGTATCACATGCCTTATTAAATTAACTAAATTACAAAATTTTTAAAACAAAATACTTGCAGCATCTTTCTTCAACCTATCCATTTTAATATGATTTAAGTTTATATAATTAAACGTATTGTTATACGTGTTGCAGGATCTGTTAATAAAAGAATTTTTACCAGAATTGGTATCTACAAGTATTTGGACACATTCAAAATGTTGTTTATAGAGTATAATAGAATCATTCCTTGGATAGTTATATTTAATTTTAAAGTTTAATACCTCTTATTAAAGACTACCATTATATTTATGTACTAGGGTAGTACTTTGAGAGCCCCCTTTCTCCGTGCGATTACTTTTCATGTTCTCCATCAAATACCCGGGAACATAATACAAGTATTTTGTCTCCGTATGAATAAATCATATCAAATAACTATCAGGGGATTTGGGGATTTTTCCATCGCTCAGCCAAGCCGACTCTGCTCAGGGATTTCGTACTGATAAAATGGAGGGCTCGGATGCAACCACGGAATTTTACATGCCAATTTTATTGTGCTTCTAGACATTTAATTAATGTCTTAATCGATTTAAAAACATTTCACTAAGCAATTTACAGTAAAAAACCCTTGAAATTAAACAATAAAAAAAAAGTCCTATTTCGATAAACTGTACTTTATATTTAGCGGGTGTCATTTTTTTACGATGGTTTGGTCATGTGGAGCGAATGAGTGATGAAAGAGCGGGTAAAAGAATTTTAAATGCAAGTGTGCCTGGATGTAGAAGCCGAGGAAGGCCGAGAAAAAGACACGGCATGACCAGTACGACAAGTACTTGAAAGTGGACATGTGAAAAGTCGGAATGTTCGGCGTATGTGCATGAGAAGATGGAATGTAGAGGAAGCAAAGGAAGTATGTCAGGACAGAGTGGTATGGCGTTCTATCCTCTCTGCCTACCCCTACGGGGAAATGGCGTGATGGTTAGTAAAAGCCCCATCTTAATTTTGTCAATAACGCTTATCTCAGCCTTGCACTCTGCTCTAATTTAGACATTAAATTTGTACACCTATCATACATAGTCTTACCACACATAGATCGCATTTCAACAGCATTCAGTCTACTTTCATTCTTCTTTTTCCAACACCACGATTTACTACCATACATAAGGGTTGGTACTAGAACTCCGTTGTGTACTGACTATTTTGCTTCTTTTGATAAGTTATTGTTTGCCACTATTAGTACAATTATTTTAAAGTGAATTTTCCTATTAAATAGGGTGTACGTTCCGGATTTGGGTATTTGTATGAAGAGAAATCCCGAACATGTAATGTGTAGAGATTTAGTCCACAAATGAAAACCGGCGCTACTTACCTTCTCGAGTGCTCTCTTTCCTGATGCATATTTTAACTTTACTTACATATTTTATATCTTCAGATTCTGTAATACGTTTACAGAATTTTATAAGTAACATTAAAAATTACAGCGCTAACATTAAATAATATGATATCACAGTTTTTTTTAATTTAATTTTTTAAATTTATTTATTTAATATACGTAATGTAATTGTTTTAACAAAATTTAATAGTAAATAAGAAAATATTGCAATTTGACATCTCACCAGAGACGAGAAGTTTAGAAGGGAATATGGATATCTTCAGGCGTTTCCTAGTAGGTGATATAATTCGGTAAGAATCTCACTTGCAATCACGGTTTCTGCTAAAATGCTTAGCAATTTTCTCAATGGATGACAGAGAGTGTTCACATGTGAAGCGTCGCGCCATTTCACTGTATATACATATACAAGTTCTGATCATTGGCATCATATGGATATTAAATACTAGGTGAAATGGGGAATGTTGTAATACATCAAGTGGCCACTTAACCCAGCCAATGACAAATCATAAGCCCTGTAAACGCCTAGATATCCATATTCCCTTCCAAACTTCTCGTCTCTGTTGAGATATCAAATTGTAATTATTAGCCCGTAATGGGTGAAATCCAGTTTTTGTCTCCAAGTATTTGGACACACTCAAAATGTTGTTTAAGAAAATATTATTTTACAAAGGGTCTTCAGCTATATGTATAGTTATTAAAATTAATTTGTTTCAAAAACTTTTAAGTTTATTCTAAAATTATTTTTATGTAAGTACCTGTTTTAATTTTTATGCACGATATTTTTGCTTGTCCTTTTTTGGTTAAATTGTACTGTGTAACTTTGTTTAAATGCAAAATCCCTATCCCTCCTCCCACGTCAAGCCCGCATCCATTAGCTCCGCCGAATACATCCTTAAGATAGTCATTACTATTCAAAAAACCAGAATTTTTGGGTATTTTGAAAGACATAATGCTAAAGATTTGAGGAGGGCC
>JAGVSP010004936.1:0-11597 GCA_022494985.1 Micrasema minimum
TCAGCTGAAATTCATACTCCCTGAAACATTCGTAGAGAAACTATCTGTGTTAGCGAGGATCATTGGAGATTGGAGAAAACTAAATTACTCCGAGGTGTTTGAGAAGAAACTTTATCAGTTTAGCCACTTTTTTCATAGTTTTTAATTTAAAAAATAGATACACGTTTTGTCTTGGTAAATCTAAAAATGTTGTAAAGAAAAAACAATCACACGATTTTAAGAACCATACAAATACTAACTAATTCATTCACAAATGCAATTTTTATTAGGATGTTATTGGGAAATACGCTTTTTAAGATAGGAATCTGGTTAAAAACCTGGATTATAAAATATACATATGTATCTATTACAAAATAATATTTGGTATATAATATCCAATGTTTATCAATAATGATTTACACGTAAATAAAGTTAGTTAATTTATACTATTAAATAAATTTAAATTCTCAGTTCATGTAGAAGATCTATAAATATATGCAAAATCTTGCCAATTCTCTTGAATGTAACTTTAAACAGCTTTTTAAAAGAGTTCTTATATGAAAATATTGATGGAATTTTCATTTAAACGACATCTAAGTTATAGAATATTTTCATACCACGAATATGCGTTTAAAGTTTGCTCGATAAAAATTCAACAGTTTTTTTCTAGATTCGCATCGCATCGGAGATGTTCTTTCAGTCTAGTAAACACATTTGAATAAAAATCAAAGCTTTCATGAATATCACCGCCGTAAACAAATGTCATAGAGATTTACCGTGAATCAATCTAACATAAAGCGTTTTAGGGAGTTTTCATACGCCACGCCTTCACCACGTCCACCCCACCTGGTTTCCATGCGGAAAATCGCTAAGTGACCGTGTTTACTTCTAACGATGGTCGCTAGGGGCTCCTTTGTGACAGCAAATATTCACCATTAATTAATTACACCTTGATGTAAAAAAACGCCCAGATAATTATTAATTCACGAGAATTCAGTGACGAATATTTTTTTGACTCAACAATATTTGAGTCTGTAATGATCGTGTTGAATTTGACTCTAATTAAAATTTACACAGAACATATTTTTTAAATTGGGATTTTTTTTAATGACTTAGAAATGGGGAAATGTCCTAAATTTTTAAATTTCAATTTTTTTTTGTTATGAATATTTGAAATTTTTCTGTGAAAAATAAAAAAAATAATGATTTAAAAGATTCCTAGCAAAAAATATTTAAAAAAGGAGTTTATAAAAACGGATTGCCTGCAAAAGGATGCTTTAAAGCACCCGTCTCCTAAGCGCACGAAAGGGGTCGTATTGAATATATAGTTAATGCTTAGATCCAGAGTAGTGGCTATGTACTTTTTTCTATTTTAGGCGCTACTTACATCAAAACTTTGTTAATAGATGCCTTGAAATGAATAGACGCATGACCTGTCAAATTAATACCCGCATAACCTTGGCAGGAAATCGCGATTACTTTATTTTAAAAAGTAAATACGGACATAATGATAACGTATATTCAAAAATTTTTTTTTGTACATAATATATAAATCATCATTAAACGTAGAGGGTAGTTAACATACCGCCATTTTTGAAGTAAACCACTTTTGGGTGGTTTGAATACCTGCCACGATATGAATGGAATTTCTGCGAAATTATCGACGAAGCTTCCAAAAGAAAGTTCTAGTAAACTTCGCCCTTATCGCACGTGGTATTTGCATTCATTACTGGGGCTGATGAAGTTTAACGGCTAAGTTTAATAATGTTAAATAGTTAAAGTGAAATGTGTATAATTATAAGCTTTTAGTTTTCGTGAAAATTGAAATTGATGTAGGGACCCATTATGCAACTTTTTGATCAGTTTACATCGATATCTGTTTATTCTATTGCTTTGCATGGGATTTCCCAGTGAAAGGTGAATTAAAATTAATGTTTCCGTGTGCATTATTTGAGTGATAATAAATAACAAAACAAATAGTATTTTTTACGTGCGTACCTTACTATCATATCACGATTCATAATTATAAAAAATATTTACATTGAAAAATCAGTAAAATCGTATTAACACGTGTGAAAAAAGTTTTCTGTAAGTTTTGAAATAAAACCATCACTATACTACATTTTTTATAACAAACTTCTCGATCCGTTGAATCCGTATTTTCAATTTGCAATGAATCTATAGCATCAAACTTTGTCCGCTTTGTATAATTGTGCTGAAAAATAATTGGATTTTCATTTTTGTTTCAGGTATGTGAATATTCTGCCGTATCACTACCATTGATCATTTGCATTTTCATAGCGATTGGAAAACTCCATCAGCAAATGATATATCGTTTTGTGAGTGCTACAGGTATGATGTATTATACATAGATTTTAGCTTAATGAAAATGTAATCCTTCATAATATGCGTTTGTTAAAGAAATATATTTTGATTATTACGATTGTTTTATTATTCAATTAATCAGTATAAACGACTAATAATACATATAGATTTTAGTGAAATTAAATGACAATACTAAACGTATGAATGCCAATACGTTTATTAAAACAAAAAAATATTATTTATCAAATGACGAAATAATAATGGCAGCATACGTGATGGATGGAAAGCCCACTGCATTAACTGATAAGCTATACAAATTTTGTAATGAATTTTATAACATTTCAAATAACAATTGAAAAATAAATGTTATTTATAAATTACTTAATTTTGATAAACCGCAAAATTGAATCGAGAAAAAATTATGTTTGTTGATTTGTTTGTGTGAAATTCCTACGAAATGTTATCAAATAAGTGCCAATACGACCTTAAATATTCGTCCAGGCTTAATTTATTAAGCTTTTCTTCCTTAATGGTCCCTACTTTTATTTGAAAGGTCTTCCAGGAGAAAGTTTTCCATACACCACGGATGAAATACGTCATTAATATTACAGGATGGCTGAAAAATTCTTGAAGAATTCTGGATAGTATAAAAGGCTATACAACTCTTTTATTTTATTTCACACGCCAAAAAAAAACTTGACAAACTGATATTAGGTGTAAGAAACTGATATGTGTTTAAAATAAGATACATTTTTGGAGTATAACATAATATGAGAATTTTTGGGGAATTGGGGGTTCTACAAACTGTCCCTAAGCTAAGCGATCGGCAGTTAGTTCCAATTATTCGTTCAAGTCAGGTCCACGCCTCGTAGATCTGACGTAGTTTGCAGCAACCTTCGTATACACTGTTCGAATACGCTTGTTTTAGTGATTTTTGAAATATGCGATTTGCTCCATCATGAAATCATCATTTCAAGTCCCGTTGAGGCACTGGCTGGACATGGGAAGGCCTCCCCTGCCGTCTCCACTCCTCCCCATCCAAACAATCTAAGAATAATATAATAATATATTTATAGCTAAATTTTTAAAACAAAGAGTTTCGTTATATTTTTTAAAAGCTTAAAAAGTTTCGCAAAATGTAAATCTGAAAGAATCGCAAGTCAAACAAGAAAATTTTGACTGAAGTGGGATAGGTAGGTATCTTTTAACTTGGATATAATTTTTATCTCTTTACTCTCTCTCAATTATTAGTTTTCAACCCAATAATAACTCTCAGCACACAATCACAAGTCTATTTATTGCATTTCAACTTTCGCAATAAAGAAAACGCCCCCGAGGGAGCGTAGTTGAAAACTGGAAATGGCTATTATATTTTACGAGTAAACTGGATAGAAAATGAAGAATTAAAACCGTTCTGTGGACTTAATCGCAATCCAATAAAGTAAATCAACACCGCTCCGCATAAACTTTGCGAGTATTCAGAATGAGACATGAAAAAAAAACTAGATTAAAACGATTCGTCTGCCTTGTAGCATAGTGGTAGACCATTTGGCTACCGTATATGAGTCGCGGATTCGATTCCCGTAAAGGGTCAACATGACATATTTATTTACGTGTGATTTTCAAATTAATATTTCATATGTGATACCTTGGACTGGTACTGAAGCGTAAGACTGATCGTCAAATAAATTTGCTGTCAAATAAAATTGTTAGCAGTTTACGAGTTGTAATATTAATGAGTAGATTAAATAAGGCTTTATTTTCATTAGGATTTCTATTATAATATTTGTGTAGGTGCAGACGGTTAACAATTTGCAATGAAAAAATTATTGGATTTTTAAAAATTTATATTATTTATTGAAAATTTAAAAAAAAATTATAAACATTAGAGTTAAACGCACTGTTTTACATTGTTTTCATTAGAAATCCATATCCACCGAGTTTATTTTGTAGTAGAACATATTTACATTATTAGGTATTTTAACAATTTTCTGTGTGCAAACATATGTACGATCGTACTTAAAAAATAAACATATTTAGCTTGCCTTTTGACAGACTGTACAGTTTTCCCGTATAAAGTGCACGTTATTCAGTTAACGTTTTCCGACCCTTCTCTTCCATGTCCCTCCATTGAGACCCTGACCGCAGATGCTCGGGTGGGTGTCTGGGGTGGGGGGCCTGGCGAGGCAATATGCGGTCTCCGTACGGGTGGTAGTACTTAATTATAAATAATGATCGGAGTAGTAACTAACGTTTCCCTAACTATGTTATTTTGGCCGACTTTGACTGGTTTGGGTGATGGAAACCTTTGTATTACATAAGCCTAGACAGTGGTAAGGGTAATAAAATAATTTGTTCGCGTACATGACGTAGATTTATCAGATTTTTTGTGACTGACAATCTTAAAATCGCGGTTTAGCTTGTTGATAAAATCGTTGTGATGGACTGAAAAAAGACTCAATGAGGGAATCCACTGTTTTCTTAAGTAATTTTTTTCTATAAACTTACTATTTAACTAAACAAAAAAAATATATTTAATATTTTTTTATAAGTTATTGATGAAGATACGATTTTTTAAAGTTGCACATTTGAAATACCGCGCTAAATACCAATATGTACTAACTGCGTCATTTTTGCAGGAGTGACGTCATAAAACGGGTTGTTTAAGGCAATGGTATTTCTCCAGCCAGTAACAAAACTGTCGAAAATCTATGCAAACTGACGCGGGAAGCACAGATAAAATGTACCATCGACTCAACTGTCAAATACTGTTAACAGCTGTTCTAGGGAGACTGAATGGCGGCCATCTTTTTTGCAATAGAAGCTTGTATGTAGATTGTATGGCAACCCCATATCTCGATAGCCGGGAACTAGGAACTTAACGTTGGCGCCGGTAGGCGCCTAGCTAGAGACTTCACTTCCTCTTGGGCTCCCGCTGTCGCCGGCCGCTTCCGACACACTCCAGAACATCTCGTGATCAATTCCTCAATCATTGCTTTAAATATAACGTGTACATAGTTTAAGTTACCTTTGTTAAATAAAAAACAACCTGCATACGTAAGTAACATCTTTTATTTAATGCAATACTTAAACTCATTCAATAAAGTTGACGAGATGGTATTTTACCATCCAAATACCATCTCGCCACAGTGGTGACCCCGAAGTAAATTCAATCTAAAACACGCTAACGTAAACTCATTTTTTCCCTCGTAAAATCCCGCAAGTAAGTTTTTCCGCGAGAAATTCTCATGATTACAAAAGTATTGTTGCATTTTCAGTATATACCACACACTTTTTAAACTTTAAAATTGTTAATAATTTCTTGTTACATCCGCGCATCAATACAAAATTTCTTCGTTCGTTTTTAATTTGACCGTTTTTCCGAAAACGGCATATAAAACACGCGGATAGCATATTATACGCGCTTAAAACTTAAAATACTTTTATAAAGTGATAGAAACAACAATTTAAACAACCCTAGCAGGCTACCAAATAAAATCTCAATTTTTTGAAAAAAAAAGTAGGTACACCAACTTTCACACAAATTAATATCACATGTCACATTCCACGCCGTGATCAAAGTTACGCGAATGACTACCATCACGGCTAAATATGCCAACTTAGCATAACGGTAAAAAATAAACTATAATATTTGTGACATATTGCATAACCTCGAATACTTTTTTTCGTTTAACACATTTCATCTGTACTGGGCATTTCGGGCCTATCACAGGGTTACGAACAATAGGTTCCTACAACATAAACAAATATTAATATTAACAAAAATTAATATACGACACGGGACGCGGCAGCGGGAATCCAGGTGAGTAGTCCCCATTTATCACTTGTCAAACTTAGAGTCAATCATCAGCCTACTTAGCGTCTCATCAACAGTATTTCATCCATCATCATTTAATTTTCTCTTTTTATTTCGATAGAACAAACATTTACTTTTTGCCTTATTTCCTAACCTGTAATTAAAGACGCCTAATTATTTGTTCGTAATAATGATTTGCAAACATTTATAACTTAACATTAACTCTTTATCCCAACAGTTGCACCCTTCTTTCATTCAATAACGAGTACCTTAGTAATTCCATATTAAAATGCCATGGAACGCGGCTACGGGGTTTAAAAACGGAAACCGGAAACACTACACTTAGATACAAGGAGTGACGTCATTGTTTAAGATTTTGAAATGAATGCTATTTTCAACATTTTTTATTAATTTTTGCGTGCGTTTTTGGGATATTTCATCCCACTTCAAAATTTTTAAATATTCGCGTCTACACGAAAGCATTTTTAAAATTCAATTCCGGGTAGCAGTGGATTTCCTCATTGTCTTTTAAACAGTCTAGGGAAAGAGTGGGGCTTTCATTATTCATGAGACGTATTTAAGATATTTTAAGCAGCAGATTGTTGTACTTTTATAACCGTGTCAAAATGTTATACAAGAAGTTGGATAGATAATAGATACAGAAATCTGCGTCTAAATATTGCAATCGGCAATAATCGTCCTGAAAAACGGTTATTATAAAAATGAGACTTTTTGGCTCTCAGGTATAGACATACTGTCATGTGAATACTTTATTTATTTTTTATTTAATTTTTTATAACAAGCCAAATTAAACAGGTTTATAAAACCCTAAAAAAAATAAATGAAAGACTTAATCTGGAAACCTACAAACTATAATTTTACAAGTACATATTCAAGTAGTTATCTATAACATTGAAGTTTAAATTCAATTGTTGAAGTTAGTATACGTTTGGTTTATCTTGGTTTCTTCAGGTTTCCTAGTAAGTTCTGGATCTATGTACAATTTCAGTTATGTACTAAGTAATAATATAAGGTATCCTTCTCCAGTAAGGGTAGATTCGTATTTAGCTCAATCAATAGTCGATAGTCGGGATGGTTTGTCAATAGATCGTGGAAAGCCAACTGGTGATGTATTTAAAAGTTATTAGATAAATTAATTTGGCATGCAAACTGCTGAAGATAACTGTCACGGAGATATCGTAATTTTGTTATGAGTTAAGGGAAATCGGAGTCGAGTGTTTAAACAAGGATTAAGAAACCTTGCTAAATTCAGAAAATTCGAATCACAGGCTAATGACAAAAAATAATTATAGGTGCAAGTTTAATTAGAACAAGAAAATTAATTCATTAAACAAATTATCGATAACCGTTCTCACATTTTAATTATTGGACTTAAATCTCGGTATTCTTCACTAGTCTATATTATAAAATATTATTTATCCATAATATGAAAATATGGGAAAAACCATATTACATGGAATAACTACTATAGTATATTATTGTACGGGCTTGTAAGTTCCCTACATTGGTGTAGAGCAGATAGCAAGAAGTGGGACAATTTTGGCCTTATAAATTAATTTATTATAAGGGCATAAATGTGTATGTTTAAACTCGAAGGACCTTTTGCGTGTAATCACATCTGCACCAATAATTTCCACAATACAAAATATAAAGTATCGTCAGGAAAACCAACAGCAAAGAAATTACTCTACTAACCTTTAAGTAGGTATCACATTGGTTCCTCGTATTGGTACAGCGATGGGTGATGGGCTATCAGCGGTTGTAGATATAGCTTGAAGCACAGCAATCTTTATTCGTGGATTAGGCGGCGGGATTATTATAATAAATTAGCTGGTTTATTAAATAGAAAATAGCGGGGCGACAAGGCGTGCTTGTGAGTGAACAACAATTCACAACTGACTTTTACTCAACAAAATGCATCTTGCGTGTGATAATTTGTGGAGCATATGAAATTCAAAACTAGTGGGTAGATACTCCGCATATTAGAGACCTGACAACAAATATACATAGGAAATCATTAGTTCAGGCCCAAACAGTTATGAAAGGAAAATGGAATTAAGTATATGAACCTTAGAGGCTTGCGTTTACCACCTCAGGTTCGGAATAAAAATTGATTATGTATTATAAAAATACCTTTATTATATTATGTATGTAGCTTTGGTATTTATACTTACATTTGTTCTGTACACTCAAGACTCGAGTATTCAACCAATGCATTCTGCCCGTCCTTACTTATGGCGCGGAAACAATGACTCTGACCAAGCAATCCTCCCATAAGTTGCAAGTTGCACAGAGGAGCAAGGAGAGGATTATGCTTGGAATAACATTAAGAGACCGAAAAAGGAACGATTGGATCCGACGCCAGACAAAGGTCTGCGACGTGGTGCAGCAAATTGCTTGGTCGAAGTGAAAATGGGCCGGTCACATAGCCAAAATGACGGACGAAAGATGGACGAAACGCGTTCTGGTGTGGAGACCGAGAAACCAAGGCCTTAAGGACGTCCACACGATGAGATGGGTGGACGACATCAAGAAGTCTGCTGGAAGACGGTGGATGGGGACGGCGCAGGATCGGGAGGAGTGGAGACGGCAGGGGAGGCCTATGTCCAGCAGTGGACCTCAACGGGCTGTGATGATGATGATGATTGTTCTGTAAAAGCCCTATGGGCGTGAATAAATAATAAATAAATAAATTATTATTATAATATGGCATTAAACTTTTATAAATAGTTCTTATCACAGTTTTATCACAGAGAAGGTCCAGCGAGGACTTCTAACCCCCTTGATACAAAAAACATTATTTTAAAACAATGCTTATGAAAAAATGTACATGAATGGAACAAAACCTTTTTCTTTAAATGTTATATTACGAAAACCCAGTGAAATTCTAAATGACACCCTTATTAAAAAAACTTCAACTAAAATGGTCGTAAAATCCTTAAAATGAACTGTAAAGTAGCCAATCATCATTCCTTAGGGTATAATCAACGGTGAATTAGTTCAACTCCTGAGAATAATAAACAGTCTGTGTTTTCTGGCTCGTGAGTAATAATCTGGGACCCGAAAACAATTATACTGCAAAATGCCTGGACTATGAATGAAACAAAAGTCTGAGTGCCTTTATACATAATATGTATATTATACGTAACGTAACGTTTGTTTTGTAGTATGTTAAGTATTTGAGTGTAGGCTATCAAGAACAAAATTGTTTGGAAATGTTAAATGACTTATTTTTTTAAAAAATATTGAAGTTGTATGAGATGATGGTTAAAGAACTTTTAAATTAGACAGAATTTCTAAATTAGTTCTTTATTTGAGTAATGTTAGAATTTAATTATAATTTGTGAGGATGCACGGGAACTGGCCAGGCGGCCGATCGCTTTGCCTTGGAGGCGTTTTGTGGAATCCATATTCTCCACATAGGGAGCGGATATGGAATGGTTATGATGTGCTTAAGTTATAAAAGGTTTTCGTCATGTAAAATGTTCAATCCTTAGCCATAAATGCGATAGGTGACTTCTACATGTCATAGTTTATGCCAAACAAGTTTTTATTTGGCAAAGTATAAAAATCTTTAATTATTTTAATTATAATCATGGAAGTAATTAATTACACGAAAAAAAATAGCAGACGTTTTAAATAGTGTTGTACCCATCGAACAATAATTTCAGAGAAGTGACATTCCGTACTTGAAAAATACTACCGTGTCTGAGGTGTCTAGTTACCCACTACGTAACTCACCACGTCATCACTAGAAATCTACGTCACAAGTTTCGTGTATCGGCCTAAGTGCAGGAGTCTTAGGACGGTGGAATTTGGCAATAAGTGGTTTTATGAAATTAACCCTAGGAAGCGTATATCTTTAGAAAATTGTATGAAAACGCCCCTTATAGTGAATTCTCGTTCGAAGGTTTCAACAGTTCCAAAGTCGTCACCCTTAAAAAATTTTCAAGTTTGCACAATGCACTTGAAATTACATAAATATATTTTACAATAAATAGGATTCCTCGTGGTTGGTTGTGGTATAAATATAGCACGTAATAACTTCTCACTTTGCGCAGAATTTTGAGTTAATGGAGTACGGATAATATTTTGGTGTTGGGAAAACGTGAGCATTAAAATTTTAGACTTTGGCAGCGAATGTACTAACAACTATTCTATAGAAATCGTGATAAATTCTCGATGCAGAGCAGTGGGCATGAAAATGCACAAATTTAATAGGATTAAAACATCGCAGGACGCCAAAAGGATTATATTATTACTGAATAAAATTTATTATATGAGATAATTTTTTATTTCAATATACTTTTTAATCTACTAGGATTAAGTAGATCATAAAAACATTACGATTTTAATAGTTTTCAACGACACTGGACGAGTTTACTCGCCGAATTAGTAACTGATATTCGACTTGTTAATTTGATTGTACATATTGAATTATTTAGAATGCATTTCATTTATAAATATTGTAGTTTTCTCCTTGTAAGTTCACAATAAAATAATAATAATATTTCCCTTTCCGCACCGATCGCGATGGTGCAAGAGGTCATTTTTGACTACAATATCATATGAAGTGCTTTTTTAACTGTGGTTTTTCAAATTAATTTATCATAATATAATAAGCTGAGTAACGCTAATTTATTATTAATATAATGACCAACTTATTGTTGTCTCCTGCGATTAAATATTCAGAACCTATTTCCCAACACTTACACCACACTCCACACACGTACCACATAAATATACACAACATAAACATTTCTGACAATTTACAAGCAGAAATTTATTTTATACATTGTGTTGTGCACTTTGTGATATGTTATATATGTTATATATACTATGGCCTTAAAATATTTATGTCAATTTATTGTACCTACATAGCTCTTTGTGTATAACCTTAAAAATATAAATAAACAACATACCTTAAGCGAATCATAATGTCTTCATGTAGGTACATGAATAATTTGTAAGGTTAGGTTAGGTTAGCGTCAGACGGCTGGCCGCTCAAACGAACTGCCTAAAGGCCAACCGGTAGCGCTAGTGCGTAAGGGCGCTAAGTGTCTCATATTCATAAAATGAAATAAAAATAATTTATCAGCATAAAAGTCAACATAACGAGCCTAAAGTCGCTAATGACCTCTAGTCTATAAATCAGAATTGGGAGGTAGTTTGTTTTATGTAAACTTTGTGTTGAAATATTGGGATAAATTTATAGATTTATGTTTATTGCCAAACTCCAAACTAAGTTAGGTAAATGATACTATAAGATCAAAAATAAACAATTATTGTAAATTACGTAGACTTAGTTTCTTTAAAACATTTAAATAACGGAGAATATCGTTGCTAAAAATTACGAGTAATTTTTTTTGTTTATTTGTATATAGTTGGAACCACCACTATCTATCAGGTCGCCAGTTCGATTCCCGACGGCGGGGGTCAACATAAAATATTCGTT
>JAGVSP010004938.1:0-25090 GCA_022494985.1 Micrasema minimum
TCAATTGTAAAAAAAATATAGAAATATCATCATCATCATACCACATCCGCTCCCCATGTGGAGCATATGGAATCCACAAACTGCCTCCAGGCCAAGCGATCGGCCGCCAGCTCCCGTGCATCCTCCCAAGTCAAGTCCACGTCCCGCAGCTCGGACGCAAACTGCCTACGAATTGTCAAACAGGGGACGACCAGGACGCCGAGAACCTGACGCCTTGTAAAATAGGCAAGCATGGTTAAGGCTCTCGGGAGGCAAACGTAGTATATGGCCTAGCCAGCCGAAACGCCTTCGCCGAATGACAGTAGATACCAAGGGTTGCTGTGTCCGTTGCCTTACCTCCGCACACCTAAAGATAGAAAATATGATATTCATTTTTTTATTTAACCACCTCTGGCATGAGAAAAATAACTTTTTGATTTTCGTGTTCTCATCGGGAATCGAACCCGGAACCTCCGTATCGTGAGTCTGGCGTCTTAGCCATTACGCTACGGAGGCCGCCATAAAATCATTTGCTTAGATCAATAATTAATTTGTTCATCAGAATTGTTCGCGTTATAGAAAAATTAACCCGACTACCTGTGGCAACTGGCAACGCGTAATGGCTTGTACGAACTACAGACACTATAGAAAAGTTCACACTACAGTAGTTTGTACTCACAGTCCTTTGACATAGTATGGGCAAAGCATTTTATTTATGATTTAAAAAAAAAAAAAAGAACAAATTGATTGGATACTTCATGGGCAAATTCCATGCCCATGAAGTATTGAATTTATTTATTTATTTATTTATTACATTTCACACATTTAACAATCACAATAATGGGATGGCGACTCAATCAGTACAGACCCATGCCAATGATCTGCCCCGACTCACTAGACAGTCCGTATCGAGTCAGGGCATTTTAGTATTATACATAAGTTTGATTTCACAAATTTAGAATTTTTACAGCAAACCAAAATTTTAAAAATTCATTTAATTTTAATTATAATTAATTCAGAATTTTCAAAATTATTAATCATGATTTTTTTTACAAAATACTTTCTTAATAAAATGCTTCCCCAATTACGCAGGGTTTTTCTTACGTCGACAATATTATAGCATTACTAATTTTGAATTTAAATTCCGCCCATTCCTTGATGAATTAAAAATACTGTGATATATCCCAGTAAAATGCATTAAAAATAACAATATGTTTTATAAATTGCAATGTACTAAAAAAAATCGAATCTGGTCGAAAGAAAAGCTAAATTAGATTTTTTAATTTTATTATTTTTGCTTTCTCTCAAAACTTAAAATGTACAGATAGATGTTGATGCATCGGAATCCTTGCTTAATTCGTTCCCGCATACAAAAATTACCCCCCTATTTCGAAGTTCGTGGTGTAAGTTGGTTCCCGTAACGAATTGCGAACGCGGCTATCTTTAATATCGGTAATTATTACCGAACCGAGGAGGTAGGGGGGTAGGGCTCAGGCCCAGGGTGCTTCACACATCAGATCAAATGCGACACGTTTCGGAGAATTCGCAAGCCATCATGCGTAAGTGCAATCAGAATGTGTGGCCCTTATGCCTTTTGTATGAGTAAATTCAGTAAAACGTTTCGGATTTGACCCGATATACTAAGCACCCTGTTATTGTAATATAAAGTTTAAATTGTTTTACCTACGTACAATGTACTACAAGTGCGTAGTTGTACAATAGTGTTATACATAGGTACTATTATTTCTAGGGAGCTCATATATGTTTGCATTTGTAAAGCAAGCGGGTTGCAACTATGTATCGTGGTCCGGTCATCCTACTACTCATCATCATCATCATCATCATACCATACCAACTGCCCACAAACTGCCCCCTGCATCCCAAGTCAAGTCCACGTCCCGCAGCTCTGACGCAAACTGCCGACGGATTGTAAACAGTGGACGACCTGGACGCCGAGAACCTGATGCCTTGTAAAATAGGCAATCATGGTTAAGGCTCTCGTGAGGCATACGTAGTATATGGCCTAGCCAGCCGAAACGCCTTCGCCGGATGACAGTAGATACCAAGGGTTGCTGTGTTCGTTGCCTCACCTCTGTGCTCCTTACAAAGTCAAACCACCGCACTCCTAAAATTCTTCTAAGACACATATTCTCAAAACTTAGAAGTCTGCTATCTTGGGCCCTGGTTAGGTGCCACGATTCGCAGCCATAGAGGAGAACAGGTGTGATGCAGGAGTTATAAAGGCGGAATTTTATTTTAACCGAGTAAACATCCGATCTCCAGACAGCTTTCATACGGCGCCCACTACTCCAGCCGCACTACTCAACTCAAATATATATTTTATGCTATTTTAAAAAGTATTTATTTTAAGCTACAAACTAAGTATGTTCTGTTCTACCAATAAATCCGGAATTAGAATCGGGTTGTGACTTAGTGGTAGAGTCGAGGACACCTGATTGGAATCTCTGCTAGGCTCAAATCCCACTCCAGCACAACTTGTTTTATTGTTTTCTGGCACAGTTATTTCTGACTGTTTCAAAGCAGCCGCACAGTTTAAATATTTGAGTATAAGTATAATAAGAACTCTAACGATTCTTTAAACCTACACCTCATTTAATTTTTTCTCAATTGAGATCTTGTAATATAATTATGATTTATCGGTTTTTATAAATTTTGGACTACGATTTTAGACAAGAAATATCCACTGAAAACGTGTTTACAAGAATTTTTCATCGCAGTTGTACCGCGTATATGACGGTGATAGGTAAATTATCGAGACTTTATCGATTACCGTCGTATTTATTGGTTGTATTATCTTACTGTTTTGCTCGTATATTTATAATTTGTATTACTGTTGATATCCTGAATAAATAAAACAAAATAAATACGCTTCACAACTGCGATATATCTACGTGAAGATACGTCGATGATCACAGTGCTCATGTACTTCATTGAGTGAATAACATGTTCTACGAGTTGCAAGTACAAAATTTATGTAACGAAAGTATCGAAATAGCGATGTTTGACCCTGCTGCGTATTTCTCATGCAATAAATCACATTCTCCCGTTGTCCGATGGTGAGAATTGTAAAGTTGATTATAATTTACATAGTTTCTAATTTTCACCAGATTTCGGGTGGTGTAAAAGCGTTCAATAAAGCTACCAGCGATATGGCTGTAAAGACACGCGCTTGATTTACCACCTGAGCAAAAGCTAATTTAATTAATAATACCAAATAAGGTGATATTAAAACAAAACCTCGTAACGGACATATTTTCAGTATTGAAAAAATCTTTTTTTGAATTTCTCCAACGTAATCTGTAGTCACTCCTCCCGATCCTGCGCCGTCCCCATCCACTGTCTTCAAGCAGACTTCCTGATGTCGTCCACCCATCTCATCGGTGGACGTCTTTGAGGCGGCAGGGGGAGGCCTATGTCCAGCAGTGGACCTCAACGGGCTGAGATGATGATGATGATGAATCTGTAGCCAATGTTGCAACGAGCTTTGCATATTCAACTTCTAAACTATTCTCGTAGCATAGTGGAAGCGCATTTGGCTTCCGTGCCTGAGGTCGCGGGTTCTATTCCCGTAGGGGGTCAACATGAAATATTTATTTACATGAGATTTTCATATTATATTTTATGTGTGATATCTTGGACTGGTACTGAAGCGTAAGACTGATCATCTTGCCTTCATGTAATAAAATAATCACTTCGTGTACCGATGCAGTGCCCTATGCACCATTGGGTGCGGATAAGGGAAAGTAGTAGTAGTAGTTTTGCAATACTTTTTTCTATTTGTTTAATAAATTATTTATGCATTATGTACATTTTTTACTCGCCTTAATAAATGTACACAAAAATGTTTTTAAACCTTCAATGTTTTGTTAAATATCTAAGAAACAGTGCTCGAAAACGGTAGGTTATTCACTAGAAAGAGGCGTAAAAAAAGAAAATATAGTAAACTATGAAATAATATCATTTATGGTTAGTTAGTTAGTTCACTACGGTGTGTTTACTTCATGTTGATTTTAAGCTGTTCAGTGCCTTACACGCCTTCGCGTTCAGCTGATAAATTTCTCTAAGAAGTTTACATTGATTGAAAGAACTGGTCCTAATAGTAATTAATCGGCTGTAAATATATTTACTACGTTTATTATCCCATTTCCGATACACCTGGTTGATTTATAACATCTTTTTTATGGTGCCATCAATTTCAAATAAAAAAATCAAGAATTATCTTGAATATATTCAATTATTTTTTTATCCCATAAATAATATGATGATTCGAACAAATGTATTGGATAGTGTAACAATTTAGTGTTAATTTAATTATGCTTTTTTTGTCATGTGGTTCAGGTTCTCATTATAGCTCCGTATTTATTCTTTAAAAATTAAATTTCGAAACATAGCTGTTTTAGCGAATAATTGCCTCAAGAACGCTAAACAAATATATTTATTCAACATTTTGGGTGTGTTCAAATACTTGTACACAAATCTGGATTTATCCCAAGACGGGAGTAGGTATATATTTCATTTTATATCCCTACAGAGATGAAGTAGAATTTTTTTCCAAATTCAGGAATATGGATATTCGAGCGTTTACAGGGCTTATGACCTGTCATTGGCTGGGTTAAGTGGCCACTTTACGTACTACAACATTTCCGCTCGATTATTCCTGAATTTGGAAAAAAACCTACAACTACAAAAAAACTACATCTCTGTAAGGATATAAAATGAAAAATATACATATTTTACAGTCAAATTAATGATAGGTGTCTTCCTAAAATCCTGTATTGTTTATATCATGTATTAGAAATAATTTTATTTGCATTATTTCAGTTAAAATAGTTAAAAATTATGCCTTATTTAAAAAGTTGATACGAGTCAATGATGCTTATTTTACATAGATAGGTTTTTTTCTTCCTTTCCTTGCCGTGTCAAAATTTAGACAATTGTCTCAATCTCAACTTGTTAGAGGGAAACGAAATGATTTTAATGTATTAGATGGTGGAAGATCGATATACTAAATACAAATGGAACATAACATTTTGGCAGCTCTCTTGAATTAGCCATTCTAGTAAATTTAATTCAATGATACGAGTACATGCTTTTTATTTTGGTTCGCTGATAGAACATTCACATGATTAATTTAGAATTGTAATAAACATAAAGGACCTACCCATTGTACGTGTTCTTCACTAGAAAGCACCTAACCACCTTATTCGGAGTTAGGAGTTATTTTACACTGAGATAATCTTCACCTCAGCAGTCGAATGTTAAGGGGAGAGACAACTAACACACAAAATACTAAATAACCAACTAATTATTTAGCCATTTCCTCTAAGGGGATAGAACGCCACACCACTCTGCAATGGCCACTTAAATACTAAACTTTTTTATTTAGTTAATTACACTGATATTTAATAAAATTCGACTAAATTGATCTAATTTACCTGGTTTTTTTTTCTTCTTATTTTAGTAACGGAGACAGCATTTTGTAATAAATACTGCTATTTTAAGATATACTTTTACAACGGATTTGAGAAGAAAAAAAAAAGGAATTATTTCTCTTTAAAAACTTGGTCAAGTTAATGATAGAATTGTCAATTTTATTAATTTTCAATTTTTTAATTTCTTGAAATAGCGTACCTACGTCCTACATTGTATACAAATATAAAATTAATGTACTGTAATATAAACATTATATTTATATTTTATATATACACTATAAGAACACTAACATCACACATTATTCAACACAATGAGTTATACTCGTACATCATACACTTAAACTTTATTTTGAAATTTATTAAATTTTTTTCGTATATATTTTTTCCGAGATCATGAAAGCATTTTACTGCCTTAAATAAGACCGAATTCTGGGACACACTTTTTTTGCTAAATAGTAAAAAATATTATGAATATTTAATCTTATCTTAATCTATTCATCCTGATAAATTATGTGGACGCCGAACGATTCATCAGCCGACTAAAAATTATCTATCCAAAAATGATTTATTTAGTATTTGATTTCTATTAGGAATCCCTTATTATTAAATTTATTGATAAATCTTTTCTGGTTGTAACTTCACTGGAGTCTGTTTAGTGTTCTTGTTTTACTGGGGTTAAGTGTGGACTATTGCCTTAAATCCTCGCAATAAAAGGTAAAGAGTCCCACTCTAAAGGTTTGTGTATTTAATTAAGGGTAATGCCTTTTTAGGTGTGCCAGCTCTCACACGGTGTAAGATGTAAGTTGTAAGGCCGTAGTTTTATATGGTTACCAGGAACGGCGGGCGAAATGAGAATTGCCCTTCCAAGTTATTAAAAATTATTTATTATGTTTAGAATTTTATGTATTGTCTACATGTCTTTACTGAAAAGTAAATAAATGAAACTGTGTATTTTTTACGGAAATATCTAAAATATTATCGACCTCTCTATTATACACCTAAAAGCGTTTGTCCCTCTTCCTCTCGCACTTTTCTCTGTATGAGAGGGAGAGAGTCCGAAGTTTGACAGGAGTCATACTAGCCTCCGGCAGGAAAAGCCTCATATGATCGTCGTTTTCTCATCGATTACGACGTGTACATGACTGACACGCGTGCTTATAGCTCGGGAGACCGTTACCTTCGACGTAGAATATTTGGCTTCTTTCGACGTTTTATGCGTTTTTTTCCGTCAATGGCCCATTCTTCATACAAACTATTTTTGCTTTTTTCAAAAAGCGCGACTCGATTCCGACTTTTTTCGCGATAGGTTTTTGCGGCCGCTCCGTATCGCTCCGCAATTATCGTCCTTTCATAGCGCAATCGGGCATTTTCAGCGGGAATCCCGATTTTTTATCGGACATATTTGCGTTTGTATTTTTCGGCCATTTTTTTCCATACTAGGGTCTCACGATTTTTTTTATTTAAACATCGGACAGATTAGATCGACATACGATTTAAATTTGTAAAGAGAGACTGCGCATATAGAATATTTTATACAAAAACATTTTTTTCGATTCATTTTACGACTATAACTTTCAGCCTTAGTGTTTTATTAGCTTTTGTTTATTTTAACTACCTCAACAGGCCCGAAAGCCCAATAATAGAGGGGAACAACATAACAAACTTAAGAAATATCTCTTTTGATTTTTGTGATCTCACCCGAAATCGAACTTAGAACCTCCGCGTCGTGAGTCTAGCGTCTTAGCCATTACGCTATGGACATTTTTTATTTATTTTTTGTGTGTTGTTGTAGCGTTTGAAAGCTAATAATTATGTTTTAAAGAAGCCCTTGATTCTTATTATATTTCTTAACAATATTATATATTTTTGTGTCATCCAGCCGCTACTGGCAATACCTACCGGGTGTGCCGAGAGTACTGTAAATCTGTTACACAGTTGCGATGGTGTTATTTACGCGAGATAAGTGTCCTGGTATCGTGCAAGTAAGCGATTCTGTCGCCATAAACTGCCCGAAGAAGAATACTAAATACAATCGGCGAGGAAAGTCTCAGCTTCTGGAATCTTCAAGTGACAAATCTGTAGTTTTACGAGCGCGTAACGTGCGTTACGTACATCCCAATACTCTGTTCGTTAAAACCCGTATTATGTGGGACTGGGCACCTAATATATTTTCCATCAAAGGTTATAGAGATTATTCGCATAAAATAATATAAGCGCCACACATTATTGTGCACTTACTTATGATTACTTATAAATTTTCTAAAAAGTTTCGCATTTGGTGCGATACACACTCTGTACAGAACGCAAAACGGTGTTTTGCCATAAAACTTTTAAAACCTACCTAACATACTTAATTAAGATAATATTTTATTTTATTTTATTTTTTCGGGATACAAACAGATGTACACGTAAAACATAATATAATTAAAACTGATCATTAACAATAACATGCCTGCCATCCAATCAAATGCATCCGCAAGTAATTTTAAACATAAACAGAAGTAAAAAAAAAAAAATAACTAATCCGGCCAAGCCCGCGTACATTCTCCCTTTTTTAAAGTAAATATATACGATAAAAAGAAATGATTAAAGTAAATATATATGGAAAACAAGAAAAATGAATGAAAGAAATAAAAGTTAATTTACATCCATAAGAAAAATCCTAGTAGCTACATAAATAAAAATAAATATAAAAATTTATATAAATTAAGTAATAAACAGTTTGAAAAAAAAAACATATACTCCATTCTCTTTTAACTGGTATCAAACACAAAGCATTTTTTTGTATTTGCTATATAGAAAATAATATGTAGTATATTTATGTAGGCGCATTGAACCATCTTTGGTCGATAAATTGTTTATCTAATAATTTGCTTTTTAATTTCGGAGAATTATACAAATTAGAGGCAAGTACTCGGTTCCATATATTATAATTACGAATTATACTCAAGATTGCATCATATTCCCGGCGATCTGGATTTCTACTGCTGACAATTCGTCGGCAGTCAAATCAGAACTACGGGATGTGGTCCTGTCTTGGAAAGGAGTATGAGATTTGGTTGCCGATCGCTTAGCTTTGAGCTTGGAAGCAGTTTGTGGAATCCTTACCCTCCCTATATGGAGCTGATATGGGATGGAAGTTTTTTCTTATCTCCTCCTTGCAAGATAGCACATTTCGTAAATGAAGAATAATTTACTAACAATTATCTAAGGGTTATCTCGAATGGTCCGTATAATGAAAGGAAATAATATATTTTTTGTGATAACAAGTAAAATAACGTAATCTAGGACCCAAACTTTACTCCACATTGTTTTTACTGATAAACGATTTAAACAGTGCTAACGATTATAAATTAACTGCATATAAAAAAATTGAAATAATTAAAATATAAATATGTTTTTTGTTATCGATCCAATGTTTACTTCTTTATTGCTTTTCTGTTTTTAGTGATTTAAAAAAATATAGCGATAACTAGTATAGATAGTCCACGAGGAGGAGTCCTCGTGGACTATTTTTAATTGCATTTTGAAATCAATGGCTTTCCTTTTTTGTTTTTATTATTTCTTTTTAGTAAGGTTGACTGAAAGACATGGCCAAAAGCCATAAGTCCGCCATTTAGTCATGTTTATGTATTATGCGTGAATGACTAATAAAGCTCTATTATTATAATTATTTATTGCCACGCAAAGTATAATAATTCCACTCCACCACAACTTGTTTCCTTCTTTCTGGCACAATTATTTTAAAGCTCCCTCAAAATTGAAACACTTGGGCATACCATTTGAACTCAAATATTCGTTTTCATATTTATTTTAAAAAAATGTATATATTCAATTAATTGAAAGATTATGTACATATCTACTGTTATAAATAATATTGTCATTGCCTGCAGCAGTGAAAAGCGAACTTTGGCCGCGTTTTCATTGCATTTTATAAAGATAATTTTTATGTGTTATTGCTAATAGTCTGGCCTACAAATTGAATTGGAATACAAGTGTTAGTTATATAAATTACATTTAGGTTTATTATTACTTCTTACGTATAAAACTATTTCATAATGATTATCAAAAGCCTTATTCGATGCCATTACCAGTTACCAGCTCTTTTTATAGCCCTTTTACGATGCATTTAGTTATGCAAGTTCCATTAAGCTCAGAATGCATATTGTCTTCACAAATCAAACGTTTGTTTCATTGAGTAATTTTATTCATTTTAACCATTTATTTAAATAATACGTTATTAGAAATATAAATATAAAATATCAATAAAGTACCTACTTCGGATTTATTGTTGTTTTTATGTTTCAATGTGATAGTGTGAAAAAATAAGAAAATGTAGCAAAATACTCCCTTCCATTGATTTGCTAACCTGCCATTTTCTTTAGAATTCTTGTGTGTACCTACGGTACAAAATGGTTCTTTTATATATTGCGATGTTTTTTTATTTTATTTAAAACACTTCCTAATTATATATATTTTTTAATCGGTTATATAGAAAAGGGAAATTTCTAGACGCTTCGGTGAAGGCGTTTATAGAATCTTGTAGAAAAGTTTGCTCTATTGGAGAATGTTCAATACGGTTCCTTTCTACGTAGTGGAAACATCTAGAAGACTATACAATTCGTTTTCAACACTTTTTGGGTCTTATAATATTATATACCTTCTGACATGCATAAAAGTCACCATTCCTTTAAAAAATACTTTGTTAGTGGGTATTTTATTTCATGATTATTTTCTGACAAAATTTTATTACGTAAATTAATGTGTGTACGTTTTCTTTTTGTTGCAGGTAAATAGCAGTAAGAAAGTATTTATTGAAAATCGGAAAAACTTTTTGGTGAGTAGGAAATCAGTGAATGGCAAAGGATATATTTTTATAAAAAAGCATGCTGAAATAGACAAACATCAACTTAACCCTTTAAGAGCTGTACTATAAAGCTCCTCTGTAGCTCAATCACAGATAACTATCGACGTAGTTAAAAACGTGCTAATCACGTGCTAACGCTAACGATTTGAGCGATCACAATGACATACCGTTCAATACCGCGATCGCTGAGCCGAGCATTGACGGCATTTCGGATTATTTATTATGTCGACTGCTTTTCTCAATATTTGGCTTGCCGAAAACCGGCTAAATTATAATAAAGATTGAATGAAGATTTGTGCGAATAAGATATATCTCGGGAAATGGCTCGCGACTAGTATGCGCTCGTTTAATAATCCCGATCGATAACTTTTAACGCGTGTTCCATTGTGATCGCGAAAACGTTAAACATCCATGGGTAAGAAATCGTTATCACGTCGCTTATTACCGAGTAGGTACTGATCTGTGATCGAGCAACTGGGAATGTACCTAACAGGGCGCTACACAAGCAGCGATCTCCGATGAAATATTTTAACGATTAAATATTATGTGCCAAAAAATAGTTTATTTCTTTTGTTGATATTGGATAATCTTTTATTAATTTAGGAGATGGTTAAGTTAATTGAATGCAATGTAGATGGGTGTTTTAGCGTCGCCACGGAGAGATAGATTTAATCTTAAGTTAATTAAAAATTGTATCTAAATATTTATATTCTTACGTTTATGTACCAAGTTTATTTATTATTATTTTCAATGCATATCTTTTGAATTTGACTTGGTAACTGCAAAATGACAAATAGGAGTAATGATTATTGAACAAATTGTGTTTTTATGACGCATCATGTTACCGCTCTGCGGGACACAGCGCACAAACTGATCGTGCGCGGACAGTCTTACTTTCTTTTAAACAATATTGATAAATTATATTATTAAAAGTATCGTATCACAAATCAACACAGTAACTAACATTTTTTAAATATGTTAGGTTTAGTAGTACTAAATCATGCAACTGTGTAACGTTATCTTTACTAGGAACATTAATTTATCATACTTCCTTCAAAGCTCAAATATATTTTTTTAAATTTTGCAGTGATTTAAAAAAAACTATGACTGTTAACAGTATGAGCTTCATATACCTGATTTATATCTATTTTTTTCGGATTTTATCATGCTGTTCCTTTGTTAAGACAAATCATTTTTAAAAAGATACAAAATAATATTTTTACGAAATGCCTATCGTTAAAATCTCAAAATATGTATCCGATCGTTTAGCTAAGTGGATATAGAAGCTGACTGGTGATCAGAAAGATCCAGGTTCAAATCCTTGAGCGAACGGTTATTTATTTTTTAAATATTTGTTGAATGCACATAGCAATTGTGATTTTTTTCTATCTTTTGATATGTTAAATAAAAACGTAAAAATGTTTAGCATTTTAAATCATCGCTTCATTCGTAGATGAATAAAGTAAAAATAATATTTTAACAAATATTTTCTTTACATTAAGATTGGTTTTCTATGAATTTAACCCAGGAACTATCTTAAAGACAGTGTATTTTTGCATCTCTAGCAAAAACAAGCGTTTAGGAAACCCTACCTACTATATAAAAGCTCTAATTTCATTTTTGTTTTTTTATTACTTTTCTTCTTTACCTGTTGTTGAAGTTACTACGTTTTGAATTGAAAGTATCGACTGTATCGGTATAATATCGATATATCCGTGAAGTAGTGTCGTGCTGTTTGACGGTCATTAATCAAAATCATTATGAAACTTGAAACTAATATGTAAATTAGGCATAATTTATTCGTGATAATTCAAATGTGCGTTATTAGGGGGGTACCAATATGTTAACTAGGAATTTCTTAGCATTTCCAAAATTGATAAGTATCCTGTCAATGAGTTATTTTCATAGATTACATCTAAATTAGAAATTTATTTGTCGTTATGAATTGATGCAAAAAATCGTAAAATAACTATGAATATAGATTTGAGCGATCACAATGACATACCGTTCGATACCGCGATCGCTGAGCCGAGCGGAGCCGATCTACGCTATATCGCGGCCTTACGTCAAACGTCAAATCATCGCGCTTGTCTGATTTTTTTATTATGTCGACTGCTTTTTCTCAATATTTGGCTTGCCGAAAACCGGCTAAATTATAATAAAGATCGAATGAAGATTTGTGCGAATAAGATATATCTCGGGAAATGGCTCGCGACTAGTATGCGCTCGTTTAATAATCCCGATCGATAACTTTTAACGCGTGTTCCATTGTGATCGCGAAAACGTTAAACATCCATGGGTAAGAAATCGTTATCACGTCGCTTATTACCGAGTCGGTACTGATCTGTGATCGAGCAACTGGTCAAATATAGAAAGATTTTTTTTTACTGTCGATAGTGTATCATATTAATATATTTTGGGGTTTCGATCAACTTTAACCGAAAGAACTATTTTACTGTTCCTCTCGTAGTTAAATAGTTAGCTCGTTGGGCCACCATACATAAGGTCGCGGGTTGGATTCCCGACGGGTTCAAAATGAAATATTCGTTTAAATATGTTTTTTCACACAAAATATTTTTACGATACCTTGAACTGGTACAATATAAGACCGATTTTACTGCCTTCATGGACTGCATTTCATGTACCAATGTAGTTTTCTATGTACAATTGGGTGCGGATATGGGAAAGTAGTACATTTAGATATTTCGTTGCCGTTATTTTTTTTACACATGTTTTATTCGAAGTGGTGAATCTTATCGGTTTTTTAATAAACATTAAAAATTATCGCTGTCACGGAATTGAGAATCATTCGATTTATGGCCTCCAAATTTCTATATTTACTTGGCCATACATTCTGATTAAATACACGAATAAAAGAATAGACGGAATCGCCATAACTTCTCACGTTTGAAGAATTACACGTAATTTGTAGGGATTTATCACACCTCTTGTTAGGCGGAATTCTCACTAGCATAACGTTAGCTGTCTTACATTAAAAACACTTTAATGAATCTGGTTTTTTGGCTATAATATGAAAGATTACTGCTGCTGCTTTCCCTTATCCGCACCCAATGGTGCGTAGGGCACTGCACCTCGTGATAATATGGAAGATTCTATGATATAAATGATTGATTATAATCAGATTCAGCATTTAAAACAATCGCAACTACTAAAAAGCTTTACTTAGAACACGTTAACAAGTTAAACGGAAACACATAGTATAGATGTTTTTCTTTGAAAAAATTCGATGTTAACTCGTTATAAAATGCCTGAAATCCACAGTCCTAAAATAATTTATTGTTTGTTTGTTAATATATATTTAATATAACTTTTATTACATATTTTATTGATAATCAATTGCAAAAAAAACACTTTTAAGTTCTTATATTAGTATTTTACTACAGAGGTACCTTCCTTCTAAATTCATTTATTCCGTTTACTTCTTGGACGGTCTCAGGAAGTTCAATATATATTTTGAATCCTTTGTAAATTACACTGTTCTGAGTACATGTCTTAGATCTATTGATAGACAAGAGGCAGATGCATGGAAAATAATCAATGAAAACATCAAGCTGTCAATGTTACAAAAAAACAGTAAGATATATACCAGAATTAAATAATTTTAAAAATAATAAGTATCTGCAAGGTATATTTTGCAATGGTTGATTATTATTATCAGTAAAAAATCAACAACTCTGAGCTTCCTACAAGTGGCTGATGTAGCTAGAAGTTTCGCTGTCGTGTCCCGCTAGTGAGCGAGTGCCCTAACCTCTAACCAGAGAGGAGATAGTACGAAAAAACAATATCCCAACTAGAACGGCAACAAGTGGTCGTGCGCTTGCTTGTTATCGCCTCGTTACCGGTAACAAATAACCGGGGAAATAGATTTATTAACTCCCGCGGAGGATGGCGGCGTTTAAATAAATATACCCAGGCTTTATAAATTTTAATATCCCCGGCCAAAGAATTCAAGAGATTCTCTTAAATCTCGAAAACCGTATTCAGTTTTTTCGCAAAAAAAAAATACAACAGCATTTAATGTTTTTCTTTTGTAACAGTTAAACATTGAGTAACAAAACTCGTAGTACAAACCGAAAACTGGGGAACCTATGGCATTTAGAACTGAATGAGTAATATGACCTTTTATCTGAGCTAGAATTTTTTTTTCTTCTCGTAAAGGCTTTCATAAGTATGGCAGATTAAAAAAAAATTAATAAATTCTTATTAAAATGCTTTTTAATAATTTAGTTTTCTTCATGGATAGTTTTAATTTGACTAAATAAATTATATTTGATAACAAGTTGCAAAAATGTGTTTCATTCAAATTTCAGTCAAATAAAATTTAAAAAATCTACAAAATTGACTCCAAAAATGACGTAGATTCACTGGTTTTCCGCTTGTACATCAAGTTTTGTTACACCACGTATAGATATGACAAAGGCGTCCTCTGTGGTAAAGTTTCCCTGACACTGGTTTTTGGACACCTAGGGTTTAATTCCCGGTGATATTACAAAACTTCAAGAGTTTTTTCTCAAACATTAAATATAACCTTTTTAGAGACATGAAGATCTGAAAAAAGCCGAGGAGTTCTAAAATTCATTTTCTTTTAAGCTTCATCATTTGTACCTTGTCCTGGTACATATATCTCATTCTGATATAAGCACGGACAAAAAAAATTGGAGTTGGGATACGAAATCCTGCCTCATCCACCATATTCTCCCGACCTTTCTCCCATGGGTTATCTGATTATCATTTATTCCGGAGCCTGGATAACCATTTACGTAATACAAACTTCACCAACTGGTACTCGATAATTATTTCAGCCTTTGAAGATTATTTTGTGATGAAGGAAAATTAGGATTTTTTCAAGTGAAATATTTAAGCTCCCAAGGCCCAGATTATAAGCTTAACTTCGTCGATATGATGCGTAATTGATAAAATCTCTTTGAAATATACCGATTAGCACTATGTTTGAGTCACAACAACTGCGATACATATCGATGATGTTAAGATTGTAATATGGGCCCAGAACGTTTGAAGAACAATGCTCATGCAAATGGTGATTACTTTTTTTAATTTTTTAAGCTATGAACTTTTAACAACATTTTGAATGTATACAAATACTTGTAGATAAATGATTGGATTATACCCATGCTGACACTAATAAAGATGATTGCCAAAAAAAATTCTTAACAAAAATGATATTTTGTTTGAATTCTAATCTAATTCCTCTGGATTGTGTATTGCAATAGTAAATTTATGGTGTAAAATGCCACCCATTGGTTTAGTTTTCTATGATCCGATAAAGTCGTTATTTACGACCCAATAAGTACACCCCTGTTATGGTTTTATTTAAACTTTACGGAGTTTAAACTACAGTAAATTCTATCGTTAATCGCTAAATATATTTAAACGGTATTTTATTTTCTATGACTAACACCGAATAAATTGTGCACTATTTCGATGGTTTATTTATGTTTATAAGTATACTTTTTGAAAGAAAAAAATTGTTCCTTTTATTTTAAATAACGTCAAATAGTATTGAATAAACGTAAATGTAATTTACTCGTATTTGAATTTAAAAATTGTTAGTCCTGGCAATTATTATATTTATCACCTCCATTTGATATATTTTTTAATACATTATAAACATAATATCATTGTAAAGTATTTAAATGAAAACACTTTGTTTTTAACTACTTTTTTTATTTTATTATTAAAACTCCCGACCGGTTTCGAAACAACACGTGTCTCTTTGTCAAGAGTACAAGAATGAATGAAATTGGATAATGAAGTAAGTTGTGTCAGTGCATATGTTCAATGGTCAGGTCTATTGTTTGTTTGTCTAAGGTTGAGAGATGAATGGATGGGTGGGTAATTTATGACTTTTTATGGATTAGATATCTTTAAGTTAAGAAGGGGGCTGTAATAAAAAATAAAAAAAGTAGTTAAAAACAAAGTGTTTTCATTTAAATAGTTTATAATGAATAACTACAAAGTGAGTGCTTCCAACATAAATTTCATAATATCATTGGTTTAATTAGGTACATTTTTAATGTAAATTATAATGTATTATTTATTAATGATTTTGGCAGTTTTTTACTGCCTTATTGGTCACTATAATTCAATTTTTAAAAGTAGAATTCTGCAGTACCTTTTCAATGCCAGCATTATTATTCAGCAAAGAATTTACATCCGATATCGGGTGTGTAAAAAAAGGTAAACGAAAAGAAGTCGTGTACCCGTGGATTGGTAAAAATAACATGTTAACGAATCGATTACAGGATTATTTATTGTTTTGTTCTGTCGACTTTATTTCGTTTTCACAATTGAATATCAGATGAAAAAGTGCTTGCTCGTGAGAAGAGCATGTGTCTACCGTTTTTATTACGATGCATCCCCATTCAATAATCATTTTCAATATTCTTTTCTATTTCTGTATTCAAAAAAGTTAAATAATCATCATCATCATCATCATACCATATCCGCTCCCTATGTGAGCATATGGATTCCACAAACTGCCTCCGGGCCAAGCGATCGGCCGCCAGCTCCCGTGCATCCTCCCAAGTCAAGTCCACGTCCCGCAGCTCTGACGCAATTTGTAATAATCAATAACAAGTAGGTACTTAAAAGTGGACATGTGAAAAGTCGGAATAATCGGCGGCGTGCATGAGAAGATGTATGAATGTGGAGGAAAAGAGGAAAGTGTGCCAGGACAGAGTGGTATGGCGTTCTATCCTATCGGCCTATCTCTTCGGAGAAATGGCGTGATGGTTAGATAATTATGAAATCAGTTACTGTTAAGAAAAAATATATACATTTTAAAATTTTTAAATTATCCGAGTGACAAAAATTCCACTGTTTTTTAAATATGTTTTTTCCTCTGTATCTACTTTTAAGTGATGGATTTTTGGTTTTTTTCAAATTTTAAAGCTGTACTTGAGTCCAGCTGCAGCCCTACGCTGTCACTTTAAATACTAGTCCGTATTATTGGCAGTTTTTTTGGTAATAAAATGCACATGACAGCTTTCGCAAGTGTATGATTCACAGTTTATTGTTTATTGGTTTGTATTTTATAAAGGTGATCGAATATGAAGCTTTGTTCTGGAAGTGCTTGTATAAGTTATTATTATTTGTTGTTTTATAACGCTTCATTTTTTACCTTCAAAATCCTGTTTTTTGTTTTTAATTTAAAAATACAACGTGCTCTTTATAAAACACGTTTTTTTAATAAATAGTCAGCGGTTGTACATATGTTTATACGAGTATATATACAAATAAAAATATTATTTATTAGATACACGTTTGTCGTAAAATTTTTTGGAAATTATTTTCGTCATTTTTGTAAACTTTTGATTTGAAATATACTGGATCAATTATTGCGTTTCAGATCCACAACAAGTAGTGATTGTCGATTTTAGGAAAGAAAATGTATAAAAACCGTATTATATTAAATATGCGGGGTTATTTTTTAGTCAGTTAAAAAAAAAAAACCCTGAATTCAGTACCGTTAATAGAACCCATTTCAATAAAAAAACATGTCCTTTCTCAAATAAAAAAAAAGAAAAGTGCACCCAAATAATTCCTCAGAAATAGTAAAGACTTGGTCACCGTCCGCCCGGTACTGCGCGAGCGGCGAGCGCAACCCCCCCGCGCGCACTTCCCCGTCGCACTTTCCCTTACGTGCCGCGCATGAACAACAGCTGTGAATAGGATGTACGTAATTTGTAAAAATTATAGGAATAAAAATAATAAATCGTAAAAATAAAAAGTATATGTTTTTTTATTGAAATGGGTTCTATTAACGATACTGAATTCAGGGTTTTTTTTTTGTTAACTGACTAAAAAATAACCCTGTATAAATAAAAATAAGGACTAAAAAAATTTTAAACAGATAAAACTCAAATTTATGCGTAAAAATAGTTTTGCGAATAGCTTACAAATTTCACAGGAGATGTGCAGATTATTTGACTAACTTTTTAAAAAAAAATAATTTTTGAGTAATAATCTGCACACCTCTGTATCTTAATTAAAAGTGATAATTTTTGTGCACCCTGTGTTATAGCAACCATTGCATTTAATTTAATTGCTTTGATTTTAAATATAAAATCATTAAATTTCTACTACTAATAATTACCTTATCCGCACCCAATGGTACATAGGGCACTTCGTTGGTACACCAAATATTACATAATTTAGTATTTACGTAAGAAAAACTAATATTCTGCTCGTTATAATATAGGTAATTGAAAGTTGTAGGTTTTTCAACTAGTCGAACAAGCTGTTACATCACCGTTCCCAGTGGAATTTTTTGGCACAGTTCTTTAAGAGTTGAGGAAAAGTGTAAAGAAATAACGCTCTTCTTTAATTTTTGCCTATACCTAATACCAAAATTGATAAGTTTCATTTTAACCTATTTTAGGCTTAATTATTATTATTGTTATTTGGATAATCAACTAAGCGCCATTTTTGTGAGGGCGCCGTACATTCGCATTTAATTTAATTAATTGCATTCCCAATTTATGAATAAAGGATCTGAGACAACGATTATGTAGAAACGATATTAAATCTATACGTAGGAGAAGTACTGAGCTCCAATTCGTCTTGCAGCTACAAAGCTCATGGACGGTTGGAATTTCAGCCTCACCCACGTACAAATTAAATTTAAACTATTTTACTAAAAACGCGATACTTATGACATACTAATTGCCTTTTTTGGCAAAGGAACATGTAGGATGGTGTAGTGTAGGACCATAGGATGGATTTTCTTTTCCTCCGAGGTGAAACTTTATATACTAGCGATAGGATTAAAACAAAGCCTCTCCCGCAAATCGAGATTTCCCGCATTTTTCTTCTAAATACGGGATGTAGGTTCTATTTCTATGGCGGAAGCGATCGGATCCCGCTATTGTTTGGTTGCCTACATTGTTTATGGCATTATTGAACTTGTATTATATTATTAAGTTGGTATAACGGCCCCATTATAGCCGGCATACAATGGTAACTGAATCATGTAAGATACCGTACTGTTGGTATTTTAAAATCGTGATTTTATTAGGTAGGTACTCCTTGCCCACCGTAATGCAAAAACCCCATGATTTTTGTCATTTTTAAAATGAAAATTCTCACCATAATGGCATTGTTTTTAAATAATGCAATGATTTTTTATATGCACCTACATAACAAATATATGCAGAGGACTTTCCTGATTATCCCATAAAACTAATTTGGCATAAAACTACTGACAATCGTTAGTAAATGCATCTTAATACTCTTGCCTATAGATCTGGAGTGAGTCGCAGATTACACAACTATAAAGATCGATTACATTTCTTTAAACTGGATAGTTTAGAAAAAAAGAGAAAAGTAATCGATCTCACTTGCTTTCATAAAATTATAAATAGTCACCTTGACACAACGCTAATAAGCAAAATCGGTCTGCGTGCCAATTTACGACTGCGTAATCCAGACATTTTCAGAGTTGAGCCCTTTTTTTCCAATACAGGGTATTACAATCCTCTCTCTCGTATGTGCAGAGAGTACAATGTAATACACAGGGACAGCACTGAAGGTATGGACATCTTCGGAAGCTCCGTAGATGGGTTCAAGAGAGAGGTTGTTCTTGAGATATTTGTGATCACTTTTGCTTTTATATGTGTGTTATATTTACTTAAGCATTGTGTGTATGTCACATTTTCATAAACATTATGTTTTGGTCATTCGATTAAGCACGATGTGAACAATTTTAAAGGGCAATTGGTCTACCTTTGTATATTTTTATCTTTTTTTGAATTATATTTAGTATCCTTTTGTCTGTTATTGTTCCGTAACAAAATTAAAAAAAAAAAAATTGAAATAAGTTTATTGTGAAACCAAAATTTTCCAAAATTTCTCGTTTTACGCGGTATAATGGAGCTTTTAAGACATGATCATTCAAATAAACTGCAAATACAAATATATATATATCATCATCATCATACTGTATCCGCTCCCTATGTGGAGCATATGGAATCCACAAACTGCCTCCAGGCCAAGCGATCGGCCGCTAGCTCCCGTGCATCCTCCCAAGTCAAGTCTACGTCCCGCAGCTCTGACGTAAACTGCCGACGAATATATATATATATATATATATACACACTATAGGTATAAATGTTTGTCCTCGTGTTGTAGTGGTAGCGCGTCGGAATTTTCACATAAAAAATATTTCACATGTTAATCCTTGTTCTGGCGCTGAAGCGTAAAACTGATCATCTTGCATTCGTGTAACAAATGATCAAGATTCGCTGTACTTGTGTATCAATGCAATTGGATGCGGATAAACGAGAGTAGTACAGGTATAAATAAATTAAATAAACTATACGAAAATAACGCCGATATCGTATTATATTATTAATATTAGTTTCTTTGCAACATTGTATCTTGGTCGCGGATATCTCCGGATTAATGAAAATTAGATGAAGATAATAGGAAAGGAATTGGTAGGCAGTGTATTCTGCTCTTACGATTGTTGAAGTTTGTACCAGCAACGGAGCTACGGCTGTCATATTGATTGCTATCCCCGATTGTTTATCTGCTCTGTGATAATATCATATTAATTTATTATTACGTATCTTCCTTGCTTGTCGGCCATCTGTGCCGCTCCATATTGCGACTTTATTGGATTTAGTTTATTTATCCATATTAATATATTTATCTAATTTAATGATTTTTTTGTATAAATAACATTACGGTGTGTGGGGAGTCAGTGTGCATTGGCGTAATTAAAAGTAACAAGTAGGTGTATAATATTTATTATGCGTTTCTTTTTTTATGGACGTGCAAATTTGTCACCCAAAACTAATTTTAAAGTTTATGAAATATTTCTTCATGGGTCTTTCATTTTTTTACCATCGGCGTTGTGCTTCAATTGTAAATTAAGTGAAAAAATTGAACACAAGACTTTGTATCATTGTAAAGTTTTTCTATATTAAAAATGTGTTTCCATTAAATAACCAAATGCTGTGTGTTTTAATCATAACTCGGGTGTGAATGCAAGATTCCCAACATTACGCTTAAAGGTGCTAGTTTTTAAAAATAGTTAAATATACATTAAATAGTAAACTAACGTGCTAACCATCGCAAAGGAGCATTTTAGAGATTTTATGCATACAAAAGACATAAGCGCCACGCATTCCTATGGCACATACGTACGATCACTTGTTTTTTTTGTGGATCGATGGCGCTTAAATTCTGTGTGGTAAGCGTGCTGAGTGGGTAACCTATAAGTTCATTCCAAATGAATTATGCACCATTATGCATGCATTTTGATATAATTTAATTTGTCGACATTGTTCAAGCCAGGGGTGGGGAGGAGGGGGGGGCTGGCAGGCATAGCGCATAGCACACGGCACAAGGCGCGGACGCGACCAGTAATTCGCACTATGAATACAATTGGGTTCTTTCGGATTTTCAATTTTTTATTTTGAAAAATTGATTGAAAAATAACAATATCACGGGAATTTTATTTTTATTTTTACGATGTCATATGAATTTTCTAGCGCGGTTTGAAATAGCGCTTTTTCAAATCGCTCGCAAAATCCTCCATTTGGCGCGCATGCGGTGTGACGTCACATCAATATGGGCGCTGACTTTGTAATGAATTTCCCGCCTTTCATAATGAACGGGTATGACGTCATTAGTCAATAACGGGCGTTAAAAGTCACTCGTAATTTCGTGTTTTTAAAACATAAATTTATAAATGAAAACAACATTTTTGATCATTGTGTTTTATATCGTTAGAATTGTAAAAATGTACTTTAAATATTTATAACGTTTTCAAGGATATTCATGCTATCGGGAACAACCCAATTCTGCACCAAGTCCTAATTTGACGAGAACGAACTGAATACTACGTTACAGCTCACACCAACCGCTACATTTCTGTCCAAGAAACATGTTTCTATCTCTTTCCTTTGTCGAGAAAATAAGCAAATTTAAAGAACGCATTTTCAATGTAATAATTCTTCTTTCGCCACGTTCGCTCCTATGTGGAGCATGTGGACATCACTAGACCCTCCCCTCCAGGAGACCCTATCACCTATCACCTACCCACGCAGCAACCTCCAATAACTGGAGTCGTGAAGATGCGGCGGTGGACCTGGCTTGGACATGTACTCCGGATGCCTCGCGAGAGCCTGAACCCGAGCTGCCCCTTCTTTAACATCGATGACCATCCTACGGATGTACTCGGCGGAGCTGATGGATGCGGGCCTGACGTGGAAGGAGGCGAGAGAGCTGGCAATTTGATAGCACCAGAATTTAATTTTTTTTTTTGCGATTTCCTAAAAGTTGACTTTTTTGAGTTAGTGCAGTTTGATATTCATGGTGCAGTATATATTATAATAAGTGGATCGTGCCCCGATCACCTAATGGGCCCCACTCGCCCAGTAATTATTATCATTGCTCCTATCGACTGCAGGAACTTAGTACCCCCGGAATTATTGCGAATTGTTGGCAAATTTACTTTATGCGGACATGTTCCTACCCCGCTCAGAATCCACCTCACTAATGCGTACTTTATATGGGTCAGAAAACTGTACAGTCTGTCAAAACACACGCTACATATGTGTATATCTTTTAAGCGCGATCCTAAATTATTATCGTATAAACAACGTCCAAATGTTGTTTATAAAAATTAGCTGGTAAAAGTTATAAGCATAACAAATGAAGATTCGTTATCAGGCGTTTTTAGTAGGTAGTAGGTGATTTAATTCGGTAAGAATATCACTTGCAATCATAAAGGTTTCTGCTAAAATGCTTAGCAATTTATTCAATGGATGACAAAAAGTGTTCATATGTGAAGCGTCGCGCCATTTTACTGTATATTGGCAGATATGGATATCAAATAGGTGAAATGGAGAATGTTGTAATACATCAAGTGGCCACTTATCCCAGCCAATGACAGTCCTGTAAACGCCTAGATATCCATATTCCCTTCCAGACTTCTCGTCTCTGTTGAGATGTCAAATTGTATTATCGTATGTTTGCACACAGGGAATTGTTAATATAGCAAGCTAATAAAATATAATAAATTAAAATAATTAAATTATAAAATATTAATATATAGCTAATCCATATCTACTTAAACGCTTACCTAAAAAACTGTCAGGTCAGCTAGACAAACATTGAGCTGACCATTCAATATTCCACACAGTTTTCGCTTTAAACGGGCAGTTTGCAAACTGTACACGAAACTGTACAGTTTTCTGTTCCGTATAAAGTGCGCTTTAGAATCCACCTCACTCAGAATCCACCTCACTCAGAATCAATATCATGCACCTAAGCGGTCTCGTGCCAAGACACAATTATACTATATGAACATTAATGCATTTTGTATCCGCCAAAGAAATATTCCACGCTTTGTATCAAATAATTATTTACATGCTGTTCATACAGTTCTGAGAATAGGTGTCTTATTCTTGATGTGCAGTGTTTTGATTTTGTAATGAATACAGAGTTAAGACCATAGACGCAGCAACCTTTGGTGTCAACTGTCATCAGCCGAAGGTGTTTCGACTGGCTGGGCCACATACAAACTTTGACTTCTCGGGACGTTCTCGGCGTCCTGGACGTCCACTACTGACAACTGTCGGAGATTTAAAAGCGATTTTCCATAAACCTGGGCGTTATGAAAAACAATTTAATATACCGAGTGAAATAATTCAATAAAATAATTAACTAAATAAAATACTCTGTTATATATTAACTACAAAGTGAGTACTTCTAACATGAATTAAATTTCACAATAAATAATCAATTCGTAAGTGAGGTTTTTCCCGTAAAAAACTGTTTTTGTCTACAATCTACAATACGCAATTTAATTCCTATTTTCGAGCACAAGCCGCTTAGGTTACATAGAAAACAGTATTTACAAATTGAAACATGTATGTACCACGTATGTGCATACATTTCTTGTAATTTAAAAAAATTACATATAGCTACTCAAAATGTAGGTTATAATAAATTTACCTTTTTTTTTTAAATTAATTTTCAAAAGAAAAATTTTTGTTTACAGAGAAATACAATAAAAACACATATATACATTTTAAAAAATAAACAAAAATCCCACCAAGGCATAGCCTGTTTGTGGGTTTACTGTGAAAGTCAAACAGTGTGCACGTGGCAAAAGAGAAAAATAAAGTCATGTAAGAATGGAAAAATAACAGATAATGTAAACAAGATAGTTAAAAAAAAAGAATACAAGATATTGGTATCTTTATACCGGAAGAAGACGAAGGGAAATAATTATAATATATAAAACAAAAAATGACGTAGATTATGTTATTGTTATGGTCTTTATAGTAAGAATGATTATACCTTTACACTATGTATCCAAATGTGTGTTAAACGCTAACATTGAATAAAAAATCTCTTGTAGAGTATCTTCTAATTAAAGACGAATTAATGACATTAAATCCAGCATGCTTTAGACATTTGGTTCCCGGGCAGTTAAATAGATGAAGCTATATTGTGAATACGTGAGCCACGGGCTTCAGGTTCAGTTACTCGTTTTCCCATAATGGGCTTTCCCTGACACGTTAATTTACTGTACCAAGTCACAGTACTACCATACACTACCTACTGCCTACTGCATATTACGGTGAAAACTTACAGCACAAGTGGTCTAACTCATAAATACTACAATTTTTTTTACGTTATCATAATTTTCCTTATCACAGAACTACCAACACTATAAACACTGCCTACTGCTTATTACGATAAACGCTTGCAGCACATGTGGTCTAACTCACAA
>JAGVSP010004939.1:0-45866 GCA_022494985.1 Micrasema minimum
TTTTTTAAAAATCAACTTTATGTTCCTCCCATACAAAACGCCAATTTCATATGTAAGGACCTAATTCAAGCTTTTTCACCTTCCCAATTTGCTTCAAGTGGATTAAAACAGTTTTATCACTAACACCGCAGCCTGCAGCTAACTCGGACGTGGTTTGCGATGGATCCACTTCCACAATAGCCTTCAATTCTTCATTATCAACTTTGGTCTCCGGCCGTCCACGGGGCTTGTTCTGCAGGTCGAAATTTCCAGAACGAAAACGTTGGAACCAAAAACGCACTGTGTTTTCTTTTGCGGCACCGTCGCCATACACATCATTAATCCTTCGAGCCGTTTCTGCAGCACTGGTGCCACGGTGGAACTCGTACTCGTAAATAACGCGATATTTCAAGTTTCTATTTTGTAAACTGAGTGACGCAAAAAAAAAAACAGTTTAGGAAAAAACAAATGAATAATAATTTTTCAAAACACAAATACTTGAGTAAATAGCTGTATGAATTTGAATTTGGAATTCCTAACCAAAGAGAAGATATTTGAGATCAAAGTTTGCCAGTACGGCAAAACGCCAATTTCATATGTAAGGACCTAATATATCAATGAGTGGAGCACTTTATACGGGACAAAAAACCGTATATGGAATATTGAATGGTCAGCGTGACATTTGGCTGAACTGACAGTTCAGCGTTTTTTATGTAAACGTTTTAAGTAGATATTGATACATTGAATGGAAACGAGTAACATATTTACATAATTAACTATATTAACAATTTCCTGTGTGCAAACATACAATCGCGCTTACGCAATCGATATATTTAGCGTGTCTTGTGACAGACTAACGATTTGACCGATCACAATGACATTCGTTCAATATCACGTTCGCCGAGCCGAGCATTGCCGATCTGAGCCGAGCGGAGCCGATGCACGCGACATCGCGGCCGTACGTCAAACGTCAAATCATCGCGCTTGTCGGATTTTTTATTATGTCGACTGCTTTTCTCAATATTTGGCTTGCCGAAAACCGGCTAAATGCAATACGGCACTCGAGAAAGATTGAATGAAGATATGTGCGAATAAGACATATCTCGGGAAATGGCTCGCGACTAGAAGCGCTCGTTTAATAATCCCGATCGATAACTTTTAACGCGTGTTCCATTGTGATCGCGAAAACGTTAAACATCCATGGGTAAGAAATCGTTATCACGTCGCTTATTACCGAGTCGGTAGTGATCTGTGATCGAGCAACTGAACAGGAAACTGCACAATAAACTGTGTTTTCTGTCGCGCATTAGAATTTTTTTTTTTCTGCATCAAAAAAACTTGTAGATTATCAACCCGATTACCAACTTGGAATCGAACAAGTGACCAAGTGTCTGCCATTTAATTACTTTGCTCAATGAACCTATTACTTCACTGACTGTAATTATTTAAGAATTTAAACCGGTTCAGTCTACATAAATCGCCTGAACTTTAAAAACCAATTCGAGATTTGGCCGCTAGCTATTGATTCAACAATTCTTTAAAAACATTTGTCGGCGTTGTAGAGTAGTGGTTAACACGTTGATACTTTACGTCCCATGTTTAATTCCCAACGAGGTCTACATAAATGGAAAGGCATATGGCATCGAAGCGAAAGACTGCAATGCTTTGCAATTTTCTCAACAGATGTCTATAGCTTTGCGACAGCGATATGACGAATGAAAATACAATCTTTCGGAATTTTTTTTTTATTTTGTATAAATGATTATCAGATGATGGGCGGAATGAGGAATTTTAATTTTAATTTAATTTTAATTTGACCACCTCAACAGGCCAGGAGGCCCAATTACAGAGGGGACAACGTCACAAACACCCAGGCTTGAGAAAAATCACTTTTAATTTTTGTGTTCTCACCGGGAATCAAACCCGGAACCTCCGTTTCGTGAGTCCAGCGTCTTAGCCATTACGCTACGGAGGAATGTTGTAATACGTCAAGTGTCAATTTAACCCAGCCAATGACAGGTCATAACCCCTGTAAGCGCCTAGATAATACAAAAATTAATATCCAGAGCTTCTCTGTGTTGAGATACCAATAATAGTAGTATCAATCAATTTATCAGTATTAAAAAAAAGAGTAAAATTATGTTTAATTTGTTGAATAAAAAAATAATCATTTTATTGAACTCGCGTTCGTAATATCACATTACAAGTGAGTTTCTCACTGATGACATCTGTTGAGAAGATTGTTAAGCATTTTTGACAATCAATCTTTATTGGTGTAGGTAAGACTCATCCGAACTTAATTACTCACTGATTTACTGGTTAAAATGTAAAGCAAATAAAAATTTGAGAGACATCTTCGGGCGTCTTCTAGTAAGTAATTAAGTTCGGATGAGCCTTACCTACACCAATAAAGATTGATTGCCGAAAATGCTTAACAATCTTCTAAAATAATCATCTTATTTTAAACCGCTACTCCACTCTCATTATTTCCCAAATTTGCCAAGCTGTTGAATTATTTTATTGCACGGATCTAAAATATTTTATGACATTACATGTATCGTAAAAAGTCGGTACATAATTTATGAGTTGTATCTTAAACGAATCGCAGGAACGAAAATATAATCGCTTTTTATTCTACCAGATAGAACAATGTATTTTTTTACCTATATATTTTAGCCACAATGATTCCATCCCGTCTAATATATAATAAACACTAATAAAAATGGTGGATTATAACAAAAAACTATAAAAAACAATAACATTCAATAGATACTTTAAATACACCATATTATCATAAAATTTAATAACTTATTGTTTTGTATCTCCTAGATAGTCAGGACTAGAAAAACTCGCCCATGGCCCGCCTCGTGGTTTAGTGGTAAGCGCGTTGGCCTACAATGCATGAGGTCGCGGGTCGATTCCCGTGGGGGTCAACATGAAATATTATCACAATAATGTGATTTATCACAATAATATTAAGTTTCATGTAGTACCTACGATACCTTGGACTGGCACTGAAGCCTAAGACCGATCATCTTGCCCGTAATAAATGATTTAGATTCACTGGGCTTGATGTACCAATTTATTGATTTCTGGATGATTTATAAAGCGCCATTTTCGCGAGAAATCGCCTGAAGAGTGCTGTACAATAAAGAGGCTAGATCACAACACGTCTTGCAGCTACCAAGTGCATGGACGGTTGGGATTTTTTTTCTAGCCTCCTACAGTTTTAAAGATATAAAAAAATATTCTCGTCCAGTAAAAGTGGACGTCCAGGACTACGAGAACCAGGTAAAACAGGCAAGCATGCTTAAGGCTTTTGGAAGGCATACGTGGTATATGGCTCAGCCAGCCGAAACGCCTTCGCCTGATGACGGTAGATACCAAAGGTTGCTGTACCCGTTTACGAATTAAGTGCTACAACTACTGCTACTATCTCCCTTATCAGCACCATGGTGCATAGGGCACTGCATCGGTACACCAAGTGCAGTGTATATTGATCATTTCAGTTCATGAAGGTAAGATGATCAGTCCTACGCAACAGAACGAAACAAACGTAAAAGAAAATTAATAATTTCGTTGTTGTTTATTTAAGGCTCATAAAATAATTAAGATTGCTACATCATAAAAAATTCAAATAACTAACTAACTAACTAACTAACATCACGCCATCGCCACCAAAATCCCGAAGGGTAGGCAGAGAGAATAGAACGCCACACCACTCTGTCCTGGCACACTTCTCTTGCTTCCTCACATTCATACATCTTCTCATGCACGCACGTCGATTATTCCGACTTCTTACATGCCCACTTTCAAGCACTTGTTTTTACTTGATCATGCCATGTCTTTCTCGGCCTTCCTCGACTTCTACATCCAGGCACAGTCGCATATCATATATTTTTTTTTAGCCGTTCTTTCATCATCCATTCGCTCTACTGACCGAACCAACGTAAAAGACCTTCTTAATTTTGTCGATAATGCTTATCTCAGCCTTGCATTCTGCTCTAATTTCAACATTAGTGCACCTATCATACATAGTTTTCCCACACATTCGCCTGAGAGATTGCATTTCAACTGCATTCAATCTACTTTCATCCTTATTTTTCCAACTCCGTTAGCAAATATACTATTATTACATTAATAGGAAGTGACGCTTCCTTTTTCCCGTCATTAAAACAATGATAGCACGCTACGATATACATAGTAAACAGCAATGATATTGATCTCATGTCCTTTCTCAATAACTGATGAAGATAAAGTAATGTTTGTATTGATATGGCCGTCAGAAAGGACACTCAAGTGTTTTATAAGCAGAAGTAAAATATCAATAATTACGTCAGCCAGTATAGACATTGACTTAGTATGCAAAATATCCACTAGGTACAATATTCTAATTGATTAACATTATGCGTAAAACGATAACAAGGCGATTTGTTACGATTATGTATTACACATCACATTAAACTGTTATATTTTGTGATTATTGAAACATAAACTCAAGAAAAAGCATGAAATATTGTAAAAATACGGACATATTTTACCAATGTTAAAATTCAAATTTAAAACCGGATTGTGGCCTAGTGATAGATTTGAGGACTCCGGATTAGAATCTCTAGGTGCGAATCCCACTTCAGCACAACTCGTTTCCTGCTTTCTGGCACAGTTATTTCCGACTATTTGAAAATAGCTCCAAAATCGAAATATTTTAGTACATCATAAGAAACCAAATTTTTCTTCTTTTTTTTATTTTATTAATTTAAAAAATTCGGAAAATATTGCTGTTATGACGAAGAAACCAAAGTTACAATTCGTTCATTTATAAAATTGAATAGACTATTATTGATTAAATCGCAAAAACCTGAAAAACTGGAGTTTTTTAATCATGTGTACTTTATATTTCTCCATCGCTGTTTTGGCGTATTAAATATATTCCTGGTATATTAAAGTGGCTAAAATAAACAAATAAAAATAAATCATTACTGATATCTCAACAGAGAAGCTCTGGAAATGAATGTTTTAGATTATCAGGGCGTTAACAGTGCTTATGACCGGTCATTGGCTGGGTTAAGTGGCGATTATTCAAAACGCACATTCAAAATGTTGTTAAATAAAAATAAATTAAACTATTAAAACATAACATTTGTATATCAAAACCTTTCAGATTATAAAAAAAGCTTCGCTTAGTAAAATAACATAAGTTTTAATGGAAATTGAAAAATTATTTTCATAACTAGAATAACATATAAATATACTCTAACAAAATCTGGTTTAAAGGCTACTGAAAAACTTGCAATCAAGGTCCGTAGAATACAAAAATGTTTAGTAAATAAATACAATATCAGTAGAATAATCCAAAAACTGCACAAACCATCAAAATTAATTCGTACTTATGTGCCTATTTGGTTTTTTTAAATTTTTACTTTTAGCATAAAATTACCATTTGTTTAATGTTTCTAAAAACAGTAGACGGAGTACTTAAGAAACGGAAATCCACATTTGGACATGTCCAGCAAAATAATTATAAACGGTACTTAAAAAAAGATTTACTAAGTGAATGTCGCTGGATGTAGAAGCCGAGGAAGTCATGAATAATATGGCATGATCAAGTTTAATAAAAACTATAAAGTGGAAATTTTAAGAGCCTAAAAATATAAAACATAATGTACTGATAAAAATTAATCAGTAAAATATACTACTACTACTACTACTTTCCTTATCCGCACCCAATGGTGCATAGGGCACCGCATCGGTGCACCAAGTGCAGTGTATCCTGATCATTTTATTACAGAAGGTAGGATGATCAGTCTTACGCTTCAGTACCAGTCCAAGGTATCACCCATGAAATATTAATATGAAAATCTCATGTGGATAAATATTTTATGTTGACTAAATATACAGACTAAATTTTTAAAAAGAATGTAGGTGTGCATACAAAGTCACGCGTCAACTGAAATTTATTGAAATATAACTGAAAGATACTGAAAAAAAAAACTATGATCCGTGCGAAACATTTTATGTAATGTATTTATTTTGCTCTCTTGAGTTGAAATTCAGCAAAGGATTTAAGATTCGGATGAATAATAAATTGGAATTAAAATACCCGCGTGTTTCTCGTCAAGTTTGCAAAGTTCCTATCTCGGATGTGACGTCACTGAAAGTTTTTTGGCGCCAAAACACTTTTCAGGCATCCGTCATCGGCTTTCAGATGAGCGCTTGTTGACAAGCTACTGAAAACTGAATTTTATACACTTGAAACATGTCTCAATATTTAAACGCCTGAGTGGTTATCAGTCAGATCTGCTTAACTTTACTTAACTAATCTTTTAACCGTTAAATTAATTTTTTAAGGGATGTCTGTTAAGAAGTTAAAATAAAACATGAGAAATTTAGTAGTGTTATAGTATTACTTCCCTGCCTTATATGCATTGGTAAAACCCATGTCATGTGTAACAGCTCGTGTCAAGATGCCCAGACCCCCTTGGCTTTGTCGGGACAAGTCATCAAAAGGGTCGAGAGCTTCAAATACCTGGGAGCGTACATGACAGCAAACGGCAGAGTTCAGAACGAACTGGGAGTGCGGCTTGGAGTAGCGGGCGCCGCATTCAACAGTATGAAAGCTGTCTGGAGATCGGATATTTACTTGGTCAAAACAAAATGCCGCCTTTATAACTCCTGCATCACACCTGTTCTCCTTTATGGCTGCGAATCGTGGCACCTAACCAGGGCCCAAGACAGCAGACTTCTGAGTTTTGAGAATAGGTGTTTTAGAAGAATTTTAGGTGTGCGGTGGTTTGACTTTGTAAGGAACACAGAGGTGAGGCAACGGACATAGAAACCCTTGGTATCTACTGTCATCCAGCGAAGGCGTTTCGGCTGGCTAGGCCATATCCTACGTATGCCTCCCGAGAGCCTTAACCATGCTTGCCTATTTTACAAGGCATCAGGTTCTCGGCGTCCTGGTCGTCCACTGTTGACAATTCGTCGGCAGTTTGCATCAGAGCTGCGGGACGTAGACTTGACTTGGGAGGATGCACGGGAACTGGTGGCCGATCGCTTGGCCTGGAGGCTGTTTGTGGATTTCATATACTCCACATAGGGAGCGGATATGGTATAATGAATGAATGAACTTATCCGCATGGTGCATTCGTACCCCAAGTAAGTGTAGAGTGAATATGAAGACACGATGGGTCTTCAGTACCAATCCAATGTAACACGCGTGTAATATTTTTATGTAAAAATCTGATTTAATTAAATATCACATATTTACCGCCCTCGGGTATTGAATCCGCGACATCATTCATGGTAGCCCAACGCGCTAATCACTACTCTACAAGACCAGCAAAACAGATATAATTAAAATAAATTAGTAAATTAATAAAAAAATAAATCATTAAAAGACTAGTTTCTTTTACTAAGTTGTAAGGTTTATACTAACGTATGAGGAAATAAAGAGCATAATCCACCACTCTCGGCCGCTTCCCATACCAACGTCTTCCTCGATTTTCTCCTTGGAATTTACCATTAGAGCAATGGTTTTTTTTACACATTTTAGATGTCGACCAGATGCGTGTTTGCATATTCATATTTTTTTCATATTTTATTGGTTAAGGGAGATGTGTAAATAATTTAAAAACATTAACGATACAAACACGCATCTAATCGACTAAAATGTGTGAAAAAATCATTGCTTTAATGTTAAATTCCAAGGAGAAAATCGAGGAAATACGTTTGTTTGGGGAAGCAGTCGCGAGTCACCCGATGGAGTATGCTCTTAAGGGTGGTTTACAAACCTCTGATGTCTGGTTGTGACGTCAGTCATTAGGTAAATAGTTTCTAGACTGGGTGTAAAGTAAGCTCGCGTAGAGTAATGTCGCAAATTAACTTCAAATATCTCGCTTATTCTCGCTTTGTGATCTGCTAAATTAGTCTGTATCAACGAAAGTGTCACTTGAATAATTAATCCCATAAACTAGACATCAAATGCTGCTGGGATTTTGAACTACTTAATTAGGTTTAATTTATGTTAGAACTACTCTGTAGCCAAAAATGTTGTATGAAATTCCTGGTCTAAATTTTTCTTGATAATTTTATTTTATTCGGGATACAAACAGATGTACAGGTAAAACGTAATATAATTAAAACTAATAATTAACAATAACATGCCTGCCATCCAATTATATGTATCCGCAGGTAGCTTTAAACAGTTAAAAGAATCTACTTAATTTATAATGTAAATAAATATTTGTCATCTTAAGTCTGTAAGTTTTTAAGTTCGTTTTTTATATATATTTGTTATATGGGGTATTAAACATATCTAAACTATCAAATTTATCATCAAACGCCTTACAAATTCGAGGAATCGTAGAATTATTTATGTGATTTGTTTTATCTTTAGGTATGTGAAAAAGTTTAGGCAGTCTAGTTGGTCTGGAAGGAACACGGAAAGAGAGTTATATATAAGTAAAATAAATTGTAGAGTCATCTGTAGGCGATTACAATTAATTAATTTCACTCGGTCAGAGTTTAAATTACAAAAATGAAGTAATTTGCTAATAAATACTTAACTTCAATATCAATTCATAGATGGAGCTAGTGTTACGCGCTGGCGAAAGGTTTTCGATTCGTTACATAAATACAAAATCAAAAATGTTACCTGGTGTGGATATTCGCTAATACGCGCTTGGGGAATGTAAAGTGGTACGTAAAGTGGGCACTTAACCCAGCCAATGACAGGTCGTAAGCCCTGTAAACGCTCGAATATCCTATTCCTGAATTTGAAAAAAATCTACTTTATCTCTACAGAGATAAAGTAAAATTTGGCCTGCGTCCTCAAGGGATCTACTCTAGTCATCATCTATTATGTGACTTTTTCTATGAAAAATGCCAATAAACAATACTCATCTAGGATCGGCACTCGTTCGAAAGTAGGTAAAACCTCAAAATGTAAAAAAAATCTACTAAAACTAAAATTTTATGAAGTTCCTCGACTTTGTACAAAGGAGTAAAAACCAGAAATGTGAATTTCAATAGAAAATCAGACAATCTACCTATTCTTGAGTCTAGAAAGTTCTTTGTCTGTTTTCTATTCGTGTGACTATATTATATAGAATAAGTGACGGGCAAATAGAGGCCATAATAGGCACTCAGAATTGCCTTGACTATATAAGGTTTGTAGAGACAATTGGGATTATTCCGATGTGAGGAACAAAGGCTTTGGTCTCTCCGGGAACAGAAATAATGGCCCAAAATATATCAAAGCATTTAAAGTAAAACCTATTTTTACTTTACCTTACTCTTCTCGGTTTCCTGGACGTCCACTGTTGACAATTCATCGGCAGTTCGCGTCAGAGCTGCGGGACGTGGACTTGATTTGAGAGGATGCACGGGAGCTGGCGGCCGATCCTTGAGGCCCGGCTGCAGTTTGTGGAATCCATATGCTCCACATAGGTAGCGGATATGGTATGATGATGATGATGATGATGAATTTGAAACATAACTAAAACCACCCCATGACAGGTCATAAGCCATTTAAAAAACGCTTGAATAGCAATAATTTGAATTTTCTAAGTTAAAATGAAAAGTCATTTCTTAAAATATAAAATAATTATTTATAATAACAAAAATACAACATTTATTATTTTGTAGCCCCACGTTGGGCGCCATTGAAACGATCATCCTCCAGACGATGAGTGATGGCTTTGAAAGTTGAGGTTATTTATCGCAAGGTCCAACCTCCGCGCCTGTGAACGACTGCGATTTATACTACCATCTGATTTATCGACTCCGAGCCGCGTGAAATTAAAAATGAAATATTGGGTGTTTTGACGCGCGGGCGGGTGCGGCTGTGACTAAGTGCTTATTTTGGACAATGTGGCCACTTAACCCAGCCAATGACAGCTCATAAGCCCTGTAGACGCATAGATATCCATATTCCCTTCCAAACTTCTCGTCTCTGTTGAGGTGTCAAATTGTAATTATAATTTTTTGTTTAAAATTATAAATTTAAATGACTTTCCACTTATTTTATTTAATTTTGTTGAAGCGCCCTTGAGATAATAGTTTACAAAAACGGCGCTATAGAAATTATCTTTTATTATTATTATTATTGCATTGATTCGCTGGTATTGTTTATGTCGAATTTATAGATTTATACCGCTCAAAATATCTTTATATTCAAATTACACCGTTACTTGTTTTATTATAAGATCGTAAAGATTTATTTCCTTGTGGCTATAAAAAAGCATCAAGATATTAAACATTTAAGCTCTCCATTAATATTGTGGTGTAATTAATCTGCAGTAGGTATTTTATGGAGTTCAATTTAATCTGACTTACAACGATTAAAAATTCTAAAGGGTTCCACGTAATAATTCCTTAAATTGGATCTACAGGAGCAAGTATTTTATTGTTAGGGGATTATTTTGACGTAACCCAATTTTTCAAAATCAAATGTTTAAATTCTTAATAAATTATCAAGAAAAGTGTCGTTCAACGTATTTTTTTTGTTATTCTTGGTATGAGATGTTAATAATGGGATCACCTTCGACTGGTTCTGAAGCGTCTGAGACTGATCATCTTACCTTCATGTAATAGAATCAGCAAGGCACTTGGTGTACCAATGCAGTGCCCTATGCACCATTGTTAAGAGTAGTAGCAAGTACATGTAAATAATACTGAATAAGTGAATTTACGATTATGATAACATGACAAAAACTACCAATATTTTTTAATTTTGCAAACAAATAATAACAACGTAAGTATGTCTATATTAAATTTACGGAAGAGTTGTTAAAAGTTTCATAATATATCTATTGTAATGTTTCTATGTTTATTACAACTACTACTACCTACTACTCCCCCTTTCCACACCCAATGGTGCAAAGGGCACTTCATTGATAATCCAAGTGCAAACGATCAGTGAATTTTAAAAAAATATATTAAAATTACTGTGGGGGTGAACAACCCAGACGGTACAACGTCCAAAGTGCAAATATAATTCAGCTGCGTCAGGTAATTACTACACGAGTAGGTAATTCCTAGAAAATCATCAGCTGACGCTGCAATTCACACACGGGCAGTATGGCTTTGCACACGAACGTTTATCCCCACCATACAACTCTAATGACAAAGGACTACTGTCCTATAAATACCCGTACTGAGGGTCAGAACAGCAGTGCAGCACAACCATCTTATACCACTCTCTTCAGTCGGAGAGTCGCCTGTCCACGTCAGCAGCCAAGACGCAGTGTCTTGCCTGACGTAGACGACGCCGTCATGGAAGCCTCGGACCACGCCCTGGATTCACACTCTTGGTACCAGCAACGGAAGCCCGACTGCATCGTCTGCTCTCCACGTTGCTTCGCTACCAACGTTGTTCCAGCTGCCGACTTCGCTCCATCGCTACGGAACTGCCACGCACTCATCATCCGACACGCAACACTCATCCTTGTTCACTGAATAAACGATTACAACATCACCGGCGTTTCCACTAACCTTCCACTGGTAAAGGGGACTTCTCTATCTCCAAACCCCTTTTTTGGTGACCCCGACGTGATTCAAAACCCCCTTTATTGGTGACCCCGACGTGATCGACGTGATCTTCGAACGGAGTAATACCAGTGGAACGTGGAACACCGCCCATCCGTCTACCGCGAGCATCCAACGTGTCTCAACATCATCATCAACGAGTCAGATCACACCGTTGCTATTCCATACCGGTGACGCAAGCTACGCTGATCCCGCTCTAGCTACGCTGATCCCGCACAAGCTACGCTGATCCCGCACAAGCTACGCTGATCCCGCTCTAGCTACGCTGATCCTGCACAAGCTACGCTGATCCCGCCATAGCTACGCTGATCCCGCAATAGCTTCGCTGATCCCGCACAAGCTACGCCAATACGGAAAACGGTAACAATCGACTTTCAGCTGTGTCAAAATAACAACTCAGCATAATGACACGAGTCATAAAAAATATCCGTTCATTCGACTTGCTGTATCAGCGATACTACGTTTGTTAACACACAACAGTTATCAGCAAAAATGCTACATATTATATACTCCGATGCAGATCGACAATCGAATTTCCACGTAAAGATCATAATGCAGAATCGTTGAAAATGTGACCTGTGCCGCAATGTTCTACATATGGAGAAGCTGCAGCAGACATCACAAGAAGAGAGCAATAGAAGAGTTACGGAAATCGCAATTAATCCTCACACCGTAATAAACGAATCGTGAAGCTCGTTCACTGGGAAGGGGGTGTGTGGGGGTGAACAACCCAGACGGTACATCGTCCAAAGTGCAAATATAATTCAGCTGCGTCAGGTAATTCCTACACGAGTAGGTAATTCCTAGAAAATCATCAGCTGACGCTGCAATTCCACGGGCAGTATGGCTTTGCACACGAACGTTTATCCCCACCATACAACTCTAATGACAAAGGACTACTGTCCTATAAATACCCGTACTGAGGGTCAGAACAGCAGTGCAGCACAACCATCTTATACCATCTACGCAGTTACTCTCTTCAGTCGGAGAGTCGCCTGTCCACGTCAGCAGCCAAGACGCAGTGTCTTGCCTGACGTAGACGACGCCGTCATGGAAGCCTCGGACCACGCCCTGGATTCACACTCTTGGTACCAGCAACGGAAGCCCGACTGCATCGTCTGCTCTCCACGTTGCTTCGCTACCAACGTTGTTCCAGCTGCCGACTTCGCTCCATCGCTACGGAACTGCCACGCACTCATCATCCGACACGCAACACTCATCCTTGTTCACTGAATAAACGATTACAACATCACCGGCGTTTCCACTAACCTTCCACTGGTAAAAGGGGACTTCTCTATCTCCAAACCCCTTTTTTGGTGACCCCGACGTGATTCAAAACCCCTTTATTGGTGACCCCGACGTGATCGACGTGATCTTCGAACGGAGTAATACCAGTGGAACGTGGAACACCGCCCATCCGTCTACCGCGAGCATCCAACGTGTCTCAACATCATCATCAACGAGTCAGATCACACCGTTGCTATTCCATACCGGTGACGCAAGCTACGCTGATCCCGCTCTAGCTACGCTGATCCCGCACAAGCTACGCTGATCCCGCACAAGCTACGCTGATCCCGCTCTAGCTACGCTGATCCTGCACAAGCTACGCTGATCCCGCCATAGCTACGCTGATCCCGCAATAGCTTCGCTGATCCCGCACAAGCTACGCCAATACGGAAAAACGGTAACAATCGACTTTCAGCTGTGTCAAAATAACAACTCAGCATAATGACACGAGTCATAAAAATATCCGTTCATTCGACTTGCTGTATCAGCGATACTACGTTTGTTAACACACAACAGTTATCAGCAAAAATGCTACATATTATATACTCCGATGCAGATCGACAATCGAATTTCCACGTAAAGATCATAATGCAGAAATCGTTGAAAATGTGACCTGTGCCGCAATGTTCTACATATGGAGAAGCTGCAGCAGACATCACAAGAAGAGAGCAATAGAAGAGTTACGGAAATCGCAATTAATCCTCACACCGTAATAAACGAATCGTGAAGCTCGTTCACTGGGAAGGGGGTGTGTGGGGGTGAACAACCCAGACGGTACATCGTCCAAAGTGCAAATATAATTCAGCTGCGTCAGGTAATTCCTACACGAGTAGGTAATTCCTAGAAAAATCATCAGCTGACGCTGCAAATTCCACGGGCAGTATGGCTTTGCACACGAACGTTTATCCCCACCATACAACTCTAATGACAAAGGACTACTGTCCTATAAATACCCGTACTGAGGGTCAGAACAGCAGTGCAGCACAACCATCTTATACCATCTACGCAGTTACTCTCTTCAGTCGGAGAGTCGCCTGTCCACGTCAGCAGCCAAGACGCAGTGTCTTGCCTGACGTAGACGACGCCGTCATGGAAGCCTCGGACCACGCCCTGGGTTCACACTCTTGGTACCAGCAACGGAAGCCCGACCGCATCGTCTGCTCTCCACGTTGCTTCGCTACCAACGTTGTTCCAGCCGCCGACTTCGCTCCATCGCTACGGAACTGCCACGCACTCATCATCCGACACGCAACACTCATCCTTGTTCACTGAATAAACGATTACAACATCACCGGCGTTTCCACTAACCTTCCACTGGTAAAAGGGGACTCCTCTATCTCCAAACCCCTTTATCACATTTAAATAGATATTTCATATTGGTCTCCATCGGGAATCGAACCCTCGACCTCATGTATGACAGTCCATTTATTGAAATACTGTTTATGATCTTATAATTTAATAATCATTCTATATCCGCTGCCTGTGTGGAGCATATGGATTCCACAAACTGTCTCGAAGCTAAGCGATCTGAGACCAGTGTCCGAGACGTTTTATAGGGATTTGTTAGTCGGATAATTTAAGAGCATACTTCACCACGTGACTCGCGTCCGCTTCATAAAACAAACGTATTCCTCGATTTTCTTCCTGGAATTTAACATTAGAGCAATGATTTTTCACACATTTTAAATATCGACCAGATGCGTGTTCGCATCGTCATATTCTGTTTATAATTTATTTGTTAAAAGAATTCAATGAGTTTAAAAAATAATACAATGGAAAGACGCATCAGGAGCTCAATCACAGATAACTATCGACGTAGTTAAAAACGTGCTAACCACGTGCTAACGCTAACGATTTGACCGATCACAATGAACATACGTTCCATACCACGTTCGCCGAGCCGAGCATTGCCGAAGCAACATTCGGAGATGCTCGGCACTCGATATCGCGGCCGAACGTCAAACGTCAAATCAACGCGCTTGTTCATTATGTCGACTGCTTTTCTCAATATTTGGCTTGCCGAAAACCGGCTAAATGCAATACGGCACTCGAGAAAGATTGAATGAAAATATGTGCGAATAATATATATCTCGGGAAATGGCTCGCGACTAGAAGCGCTCGTTTAATAATCCCGATCGATAACTTTTAACGCGTGTTCCATTGTGATCGCGAAAACGTTAAACATCCATAGGTAAGAAATCGTTATCACGTAGCTTATTACCGAGTCGATAGTGATCTGTGATCGAGCAACTGGTCGATATCTTAAATATGTGAAAAAATCATTGCTCTACTGTTAATGTCCAGGGAGAAAATCGAGGAATACATTTGAATGGGAAAGCGGTCGCGAGTCACGTGGGGTAATTTAAGTCAGGGTAATTAGTTTTACGCTTCTGTGACCTGGGGTCTGCGGATGACTTCCTTGCGACCCCTGAGGTCGGCTAGACCTACCTACTCAGCCATGGGCCGCCTTGGATCTCCTTCCTTCTGGTTTTCAACACCAGCTTGTTTGGCTTGGGAATGTCTACCGGCAGAGACAGTGATAGGGGCAATGAATGCATTTGGTCGCGTAAATAGCCCATCCTTTTTCAGTTATAACGGAATCGTTAAAATCTCAGGACTGAAAAAAGACTTAAAAACGGTCTAAGGAATGGTTGAGGCTTTCATTTTATCGGCTTTCGAACAAGAATTTCAGAGTGGTGACATTCTGTGAGCCACCACTTTGGTCACCAGATTTGGTTACCTTGTGGTGATGGCTTTATGTGGGTGCACAGAGAGAAATGAAAGAGTACTTACAGTTTTACAGTGCACATTTATTACACAGAATTTAACGAGAAGAAAATACAATGTAAACTCAACTAAACTTATCTAATTAAACTACGATTGAAATGAATAATGAAAATGGAAATTAATTTAATTTGCCCCACAATTTGGCGGCAAGAAATCTGTGCAAAAGCGACGTGTCGTCACTACGAAGGTCAAAATGTCTCTCCTGGTTATTGTCCGATAGTGTTCGGCAGAGTTCGGTTCGTTTGCTCGTTCCGCGTCGCCCGCGTGACGTCATTTCTTCCGCCACAATTCCATACTTGAAAAATAGTACCGTGTCTGAGATGTCTAGTTACCCACTGCGTCACTCACTACGTCATCAATAGGCATCTACGTCATCACTAGACAGCTACGTCACACGTTTCGTGTATTGGCATAAGCGCTGGAGTCCTTGGACGGTGGAATTTGATATTAAGTAGTGTTATGAAATTAACCCTAGGAAGCGTATATTTTTAGAAGATTTGTATGGAAACGCCCCTTCTAGTAAATTCTTCGAAACTATCGGCAGTTACACTACCACCAACAAATATTGTGTATGAAATATAATAAATATTTATTATGATTACTGTTCCAATTTCTGAAATAAAAATTACCATGGATAATTGGGTGTGTCACAAACATATAAATATACTCTCACAAACGCGTTATCGGAAACGCCTTCTCCCGCCCACATTGCCAGCTGAATAAACTCTCGTATTTTTGCGTATTTTCAGCACAATTATGCACAAAAAAACGCAGAATTGCATAAAGATGCAAAAAGACCTATGTTTAAGCCATTAAGTTAACATAAAAAACGCATTACCGTGTTGAGAAACGCTAAGTGCGGGCTCTCTATATAGATTATAATATATTCGTATCACGCATTCTGGGGTTAAGTATCGATAAATCATAACCGGGTTTATAGCTGGTAGATATAATTTATCTATCAGAGATGGAAAGTGTACTGTAAAAAGTATGTAAATGTAGAAGATAAGTGTGAGTTTATTTTCGTATGGCGATCAAGGACAATTAATATGGTTCTAGCTAAATTATAAATCATTCTTATACATTTTTATGCCTATTCATCTTTCCCCAAAGCTATTATGTTGATACGTTCTGATAGATAAAATATTGTATGAATTATAGTGGTAGCGCATTTAACAACCGTGCATGAGGTCGCGGATTCGATTCCCGTAGGGGGTCATCATGAAATATTTATTAACATGATATTTCTGATCATCCTGCCTTTAAGTAATACAATAATCAAGATACACTGCACTTGGTGTACCGATGCAGTGCCCTATGCATTGGAAAATAAGGGAAAGTAGTAGCAGTATGAATTATATATAGGTCCGTCTTGTGGAGTAGTGGTTATCGCGTTGGTGTACAATGCTTGAGGTCGCAGGTTCGATTCCCGACGGGGCTAAAACTAAATATTTATTTTAATATTTTAGTATTTAGTTTGTACTGACATTAAAGCGTAAGTAAGAGTAATTTAAGTTTTCAAATGTTTCTTTTTGACTTTAGAATATTGTTACATAGGCCGAAAAGAGGTACACCGAAGGTTGCTGCGTCCGTTGTTTCTCCTCTTTTCTCCTTATATAATTAAACAACAGCGCACTTATTTTAACTTTTTTGAGATACCTATTTTAAAAACTTAACATTAACCACGAATGAAATATTTTAAATAATAATTCTTACGCTCCTAAACGACTCGTCGTCTTTTTTAAATATACCAGAATCCGACACGCAATGCTAATTATCTTTATTATTATTTATGAATTGTATCAGAAATTAATAATAATTCAATACCCGTTATTTACGATGAGCCTTGGTACACGGAGAAGTCATTTTACTAGAAAAATAAATTATTATGAATCACCTTAGGCAGTTCTCGAACTTGGGTTATGCAGTTGGACGACTTGTTATGTGCAGCGCGTCACTGCAAACCAGAGGCGTGCTATTATATATTTTTTTAAAATTTTTTATAATTAAATATTGATTTTTTACAACTGTGTGTAAAAGACACAAGCAGACTCAATATTCAAAAAAATAATAAACTTGTAAGAAAATTTTGTATTTTAGTAATGGCTAAGACGCTGAACTCAAGATCCGGAGGTTCCGGGTTCGATTCCCGGTGAGAACACATAAATAAAAAGCGATTTTTCTCAATTCTAGGTGCTTGCAAAGCTATTTTCCTTGGGCCCTCTGGCGTATTGAGGTAGTTGAATAAATAATATTAAGTATAGTAAGGAATTGTAAATAAAAAAAAATAAAACAAAAAACGCAAAAAAAAAAGTTTCTTTACGGACTTTAATACATTCGACGGTGAAAAGGCAAAAGTCACTTAGTGACATAATGTGTAAGGGAAAATGATACCAAGCGACATAGTAATATCATGTCATTTGGTAACATTTTCCTTTGCACGTGTTATGTCGCTTAGTAACTTTTTCCTTTCCACCGTTGCGTCGATATTTTATACATATATATAAGAAATTAAGCAAACTGCGGCTAAAAATCCGTATCCTAACAAACGATGGGGCTTTTTAGCTCTCGGAAACAGACATAAAAATGCATTCCACTTCCCACGGTTGAAAGGGTTTTACATTTGATAATAATTGTGAAGTCCACGCACGCCCCTGGCCCTGCTGCGGCCGTAAGGAGGTCAGGGTTCACGTGACCGTGTACCTGACTAAAGATGGCAAAACTCACCAAGTACTGTTGTTGTACGTAACAATTTGATGAATGTCCATTGTATATTGTACACCACTGGTCGGTGGTTATAATAGTCGGATCGGTATTATAAGGGGAAGCGTGGTCGCGTGGTTGTTCAACTTGAGATAAAAAAGTTGCGCGGATTTGATTCCAGTTGGAGTCAATATGTTACATGTATTGTCCGCCTCGTAGCATAGTGATAGCGCTTTGGCTGCCGTGCAAGAGGTCGCGGGTTGCTGGGCGAGCTGGACTCAACAAGGGCGGGAAATGACGATGAAGGACCACCAGGAAGGGCGAAGTATCCTGGAATACTCTGGAAACACCACGTCGAACTGGTGCGGCGGGCACAGCACACTTTTACTCACTTTCATCGAGGGGGGTTTCGGGAATTGGTTTCTGAAAGCTTGGAGATGGAGCGAGTATGACGAGGGGATTTTGATGAAAATAAACGAGGGAAGAACAGGTCTTGGATTTAATAGGAAGAACGGATGATGACGAGTTCGAGGTAATGCTGCGCTGAGCGAATATTCGAGACTGAATTAGAGTTGGAAAACAGGTGACAAATCGGAATTGAATAGATGAAGGAAGGGAATAAATTTCGGAAGCAATTCGAACTACTTATCACCAGAGAGTTTCAATAATGGCCAAACAAGGGGCCACGACAAATAGTGTTGTGTGTTCGTGAACGGGTATTTTTCAACAATTTAGTATCGAAAATTATGAATGAAAATTTTACAGCATCCATATTGATTAAAATATTTATATTAATATTTCTAAATCAATTAAACATATTTCATCAGTTTTCATAATACCATTTTTCCCTATTCACCAAAAATATCGCTGACATTGTTCTGCCGATTGTGGGTCAATATACCTATAATTTTTTTTTTCAAAGCATCCAATATTTTTTTTCCCCGTGCTTAATGGATGTTTCAGTGGCACATATAAATTAATTTATTAATACGGAGTACCTATTAATACTCTGCCTTATCTATATTTAGAGAGAACTTGTTCCGAATATTAATGAAAGCACGCTATAATGTACAGGATCTTTGATTAGGTACCATGTGTAAACATCAATTTGGTGTTTGGTATGATAAATTTTTCTGCCAATATTATTCAGCCAGCGTTCTATAAATCTTTGTTTATTAATTATTTTTTTTAAATTTATTACTATCTGATTACAATTTATACAGTTAAAATTGAAATCTGAAATACTTATTACTTTTCTGTGACATTCCTTACTTGAAAAATACTGCCTTGTCTAATGTGTCTAGTTACCCTAGTGTCTCTCACTACATCATATATAGGCGTCTACGTCATCACTAGACATCTACGTCACACGTTTGGTGTATTGGCCTTAGTGCTGGAGTCTATAGACGGTGGAATTTGCTATTAAGCGGTGTTATGAAATTAACCCTAAGGAAGCGTATGTTTTGACTTGATAACGTCTAATAAATCGATGAACGCCGGCTGCACACACGAAAAAGCATGATTTATTGTCACGTTTCGCCTGAGCCGAGTGTGCAAGCGAGAGCGCGGAACAAGCGATAGAGAGGCACGATCGGCCTAAGCGTTCGGTTTGTGACGCATCTATCTATAAAATAATGATAATTCAGTAATAATAATTCAATTCAATTAAAGTGTGGGGGTGAACAACCCAGACGTAAAAACGTACAAAGTGCAAATATAATTCAGCTGCGTCAGGTATTACTACACGAGTAGGTAATTCCTAGAAAATCATCAGCTGACGCTGCAATTCAACGGGCAGTATGGCTTTGCACACGAATGTTTATCTCCACCATACAACTCTAATAACAAAGGACTACTGTCCTATAAATACCCGTACCAAGAGTCAGAACAGCAGTGCAACACAACCATCTTATACCATCTACGCAGTTACTCTCTTCAGTCGGAGAATCGCCAGTCCACGTCAGCAGTCAAGACGCAGTGTCTTGCCTGACGTAGACGACGCCGTGATGGAAGCCTCGGACAACGTCCTAGATTCACACTCCTGGTACCAGCATCGGAAGCCCGACCCGCATCGTCTGCTCTTCTCGTTGCTCCACTACCAACGTTGTTCCAGCCGCCGACTTCGCTCCATTTCTACGGAACTGCCACGCACTCAATATTCGACAAGCAATACTCATCCTGGTTAACTGAATAAACGCATACAACATCACTGGCGTTTCCACTAACCTTCCACTGGTAAAAGGGGACTCCTCTATCTCCAAACCCCTTTAAAAGTACGCTATTTTTCATCAATGTTTTCTTATGACGTCACGTAAAATTATCGTCCGTAAACCGACTTTACAGACAACCAAAAGTTTTTAAGAAAATTTGTATGGAGTATATCTAGTGAATTCTTGTTCGAAGCGTAAAATATTTTTTTAAAGATTTAAAACATACAATAAATCTGGAACATAATTTTTAAAACAACAACAAAATTTTTAACACTGACCATGTTCATTATCAATTCTTAGCTTAGATTGATTAAACTACTCTTACTTTCAGGTTTTTATCTACAGTAGGTACTCATATGTTGGTTATGTATTTTCTTTAACACAAACATGACGATATAATCAATTATTGTAAAATGAGTTTGCAGTTTTTAATAAATAAAACAAACAACACACATCATACTGCGTCCAGTTTAGATTGTAAAAAAATTCAGTCACGTTACTTTCTAAGAATTATGATGCAAAACTCTATAAATCCATTTCAGCAATACTAAAAAAAGAACAACTTAGTAAAAAAAGCATCAATTCACATAACACATCACCTTAAAACCTCTTACATTTCTACTTATCCCCTCGGAATTCCCAGTAACAGTGATTTAACGATTCTACCTTGAAACGCCCGTATATGGAATAATTGGTCAGAAGTCGGATGAGGTGGGCGTAAAAAGGGCGAGGTATTCGGTCGGTAGTGATGATAGAGTGTTTACGTGAAAACTGACACTTTTTTATAAAGTGGTACGTAAAAAGTATGAATCGGTGGTTCTGACAAGTCACGAACCACTATTGTGAGTAATACGTTTTTGATGTTGCGTACAATTCAATATAATGTAAAGTTTTTGTCGCTTGAGAACCACTAACATACGGTGTTTTGAAATGTATGTCTGTGTCGTCGATCTATGCAGGTATACAGATACACAGAATATCTAGCCATAATTAGCAGAACAGCGCAAACGAGAAACAGTAAATTGTGAAGCAATTAAAAAAATCGTATTATTTTTTGGTAACATTGTTTTGCTGCTAGAATATTGCTTACGTTACGTTGTTTTGCATGACTAAAAAAAATTGACTCGAGTTTAAACGTTTAAATACCATAAATACTAAAATGTTACAGATAAATTTTAAGCAGCAATAATTTTTTAAACTCTTGTGCAGGAGGTAATAAGGAACACTTTCCCATAATAAAATTACGCTGGGTTGTTCGGCTAACTAAGACTCTATATGAAAAAATTAAGTTATGAGAGACATGATCAGTTCCCAACTATCAAAGGTCTTTATTCTACTACTACAAGTTTCCCTTAATAGGGGGGCGGGCGGGAGGTAGTTGTAACTAACGACTTAAAAGGGGGTAGAATTACTAATATCCCTATCACTGTAAATTTCGGCCAGCTCCTTGAGCATCTTGAGGTGAATGTGTTCATGACAGTCTTAGGGCCGAGACAGTGATAGGGGCAATGAAAGCGTTTGGTCGCGTATTTAACCTTCTTTTGTTCGCTTTTTCCGGTCAAAACTGAATCTATTAAATTTCGCGGTTTAGCTTTAAAAAATCGGTAGAGTTGTGCTGGACTGAAAAAAGACTCAATAGTCTTTAAAACAATCTAGGGAAAGAGTGGGGCTTTCACTGTAGTTTCTCTTTATTACATAATGGTAGGAAATAATGCTTCAGGAGTGGGCTGTCCGCGTACAGCAGCGCGGCTTGGACCATCCCACTCCTGCACCCAAACAGCCGACTCCTGAAGTTGGCCACTTTAAAGCGCACCGTGGCTTCAAAGGAGTTTATTCCTGAGATAGCAAACATACCGGAAGCACTGCAGAACCTTGGTAAGCGGTTCAGTATTCTAAAGGCGTTATTATACTGCACTCTTATTGCACTCCAGTTTGCTGCTGAGTATTTACACCATAATTCACAAGTGTACATGGGCGTGCAATACGTCCTAAACAGTGCCAGCTTCACCTGTTGCTCGATCACAGATCAGTACCGACTCGGTAATAAGCGACGTGATAAAGATTTCTTACTCATGGATGTTTAACGTTTTCGCGATCACAATGGAACACGTTAAAAGTTATCGATCGGGATTATTAAACGAGCGCATACTAGTCGCGAGCCATTTCCCGAGATATATCTTATTCGCACAAATCTTCATGCAATCTTTATTATAAATGATGCGGTTTTCGGCAAGCCAATATTGAGAAAAGCAGTCGAAATAATAAAAAATCCGACAAGCGCGATGATTTGACGTTTGACGTAAGGCCGCGATATATAGCGTAGATCGGCTCCGCTCGGCTCCGCTCGGCTCCGCTCGCTCAGATCGTCAATGCTCGCGGTACTAAACGTTATGTCATTGGGATCGCTCAAATCGCTAGCGTTAGCACGTGATTAGCACGCTTTTAACTACGTCGATAGTTATCTGTGCTTGAGCTACTGGGGTGAGCACATAGAGAATTTTCTAGCAATCTTATTTTGCGCGAATAGAGATTCATTTATAAAAGCCTGCGTCTAAATAAAATATTATAGACGGCAGACTTTAGCAATTATTCGGATTATTTAACAATATACGGATAATAGCGCCGAACAGTTTAATTGGTACTTATAAGTGATTTAAGTCTGCTTTCATCCAGTTAACCTGAATTTATGACTAGAGAATAATACCCGTTAGTATAGTCATGTCCTCCGGTAACTATCGTGCTTAGGTTTGCAATATGGACAAATCATTAGACATTAGAGGTTTATGACTTTAGGTTTACTTAATAATGAGTTAAACAAATTAAATTACTTCAAAACTATAGATCCGTTAGCAACAAACAGAAATAAACGTATTTCGTCTTTTTAAATAATTTAAGTGCAATTTCACAAAATGCGCAAGAACACTCATCGTAAGGAATGGGTTAGTATTAGGAATGAAACCCATACAATTATACAATAGCCCTCTTCTTTCGTGGATTGTTCTTCATTTTACGTGAACGGCATGGTATTAGAATAAGAAAAAAATCAATAGGGCACTGCATTGGGTACACCAAGTGCAGTGTATATGGAATCATGAGAATAATCATTTTAATTACATGAAGGATAAGAAAAAGAGTCGGTGTTGGGAAAAAGAAGGATGAAAGTAGAACTGAATGCTGTTGAAAATGCAAACTGCACTTTCTCAGGCGAACGAGTGTGTAAACTATGTATGATAGGTGTAAAAATGTCGAAATTAGAGCAGAGTGCTAGCTGAAATAAGCATTATCGACAAAAAATTAGGTAAGGGCTTTTCGTGTTGTTGGTCATGTTGAGCGAATGATGATGATGAAGAACGGCTAAAAGAAGTTTAAATTGCAAGTGTGCCTGGATGTAGAAGCCGAGGAAGGCCGAGAAAGACATGGCATGACCAAGTACGTCAAGTACTTGAAAGTGACCATGTGAAAAGTCGGAATAAATCGCGTGTGCATGAGAAGATGTATGAATGTGGAGGAAAGCAACGGAAGTGTGCTGTCAGGACAGAGTAGTTATGGCTTGTTCTGTCCTCTCTCTGCCTACCCCTACGGGAAATGGCGTGATGGTTTAGTTAAGTTAGTTAGTTACTTATTAAAAATAAACAAAGATCCCACAAGGTACACCATACATACCTATACTTCAGGTATTTGAAGCTCTTCAGCGTAAGAACTAAATTTTTAAATTGTTACACCAATTATAATTATACGTTGAACTGATTCTCTGAATTGGAAAGTTTATGAAATAATGATTCCTGAGAATGTAAAACAGTCATCCACATGATGTCATGTTACTCTGTAGGTTCATATAACAGATTAAAATTCTACTTTAATTTATACAGGTAGAGTTGACATTTTTTAATCGTACATTTATTAAATTGTCTATTATTTTCCGCCCCCAATAAAATTCGTCAGCTGTAAGAACTGTCAGCGTCAGTTTTAAATTGTAAGACAATGAAAAATTTTCTTTCCATAAACAAAGTAAGAAAAAAATTCATCATCATCATCTTTAGCCATATACCGCGGACTTCTATTATCAAGCATAATAATTTACAAACTGCCTCCAGGCCCGTGCATCCTCCCAAGTCTATCAAACTGCGACAATTGACAAGTTGGACCGACCAGGACGCCGAAACCTGAGCCGTTGTAAAATAGTCAAAAAATTACTTGTTTTTAAAAAAAAGCTGTTTTTTGACCGAATTAATGATTAGGTAACAATTCAATCATAATTTCTTCACACTCGACTTCATTTCACGTAAATTCGCACTTAAACTAGTTCTGCATTCCAGTACGAATTTATTTCAAGCATTTCGAAAAGTGATAAGAATGTTTATTTAATAGTTTGGTTAATACATCCATCAGATAAAAGCGCAAGAAGCATTTTCCATAACAAGTTTTTCATATTATCAAAGTCTTAAGTATGTATCACAAGTATATGTTGCATTATGCATCGAATGAAATTTTAATCAATGATATTGTTTCAGGTTTTACGACCGAAGAGGCGTCCCCTACAGCGCACCGCCAGTAATCAACTAAATTGCACCCATCCAATGAAGTGACAGATCGTTTAATGACACAGAACACTAGTTCCATTTTCCAATTCAAATTCGGCTTCCGAACTCGCCCCGATAGAGTAAGGCACCTAAACAGGCCCAACGACCCGAGGCATAATGGGACAATTATCTACTAAACCCTCTTTGCATCGGAGAATGTGAAAATTAATGGAAATACTTGATTTACAAACAACAGTATGAGCCCATCCGGGCGTTTAAAACGCGCTTCGACGCCTCGAACTGCGACCAAAAATAATTCACACTTGAAAACTGTCCATTCGCTAACTTTGCTCTTAAAGTTTTAAGTCTGTGGTTGTGGCCAACACTTTCCCAAGTGACGCGAATAAGGATCTGGCTAAATATGTTATTAAAACAACACCTGTTTATGACAGCAATTACTTCGAAAATGGCATCGTAAATGACCTTGATGCCAAGCTGTTTTCTGAAGCTCTTCCACCGGTTAGGCGAGTGTAAAGAAAGAATCAATCCATCACAGGTTAAAAGCATCAAACAATCAATCCTGCAAGCTATACACGAGGCAAGTAATTGGATATGGAAAAGTATTTTATAATTGAGAAGAAAAAATAGAGTAAGACATGAAATGTGTGCAGTGGATAAAACTGGTGAAGTTAACACGCTATCTTCGGCGTTTGAGTCCAAGTGCCGGTGCAGTGTTGATGGAAAGGAACTGACATGTAAAGCAGCAGGGTTCGTGGAGGTTCCATCTAGTCTTCCATCGACGCTGCAATAAACTAGTAAGTTTTTTTCTTTTAAAGTACCTACATGGATTAACATAGGATTACTTCACAAAGCGTGTAAGAGCTCTCAAAATTCCACAAAAGTTTTTACTCTGTGAATTATAGAGGTACAGCATAGAAATGGCAAAGCTGTGATTGGTTGGATTTAGTGAAAATCTTAACCTACTGTATAAAATTCAAGGCTCTTTTTAAATAGTATTTAATTTAAATTACGTTTAGAAACCCAACCTATTCTAACCTACTGTATAAATTCCTTCCTTAAAACTATTCGAAAGGATTATGCTTTTTCATAGCTTACTAAATTGCCTTTGAAAAATTGGCTGGGTATTAAACCCAACCTATCTTTAATTTTCCCATTAATTTCATAACCACTTATATAATGTATTATACATAGATAATTGTAGATATAAAGTCACTTGTTTGTAAAGTAAAGCTTAACAGTGTGGATCTTTAAATCAAATACATTGCAAAAAGTGTCGTTTTACTCTCAAAAGCGAGTCAATTAATGGATAAATACTTCCGTTAATCATGTCATTTCTTTCAAGTAAATTTCTGTGTTATTCTACCGATGAAACCAAAATTGACGATAATTAAACAAAATTATACTTAAACAAGTACTTATTAAACATAATAGTTGGAAATTGTATTTTTCCTACGAATAAAATTTCGATCTCAACATGAGTAATTGGATAGTGATTGTATTTCTAGTCTTTTAATTAAGAACACTTTCAAATTTTTTTAAACTTTAATTTAATGAGAATTGACAGGTTCTTAATAAAAACCGAATGGCGTTTAATTCTGAAATTACATGCCAGTTTAAGCTTGTAAACGAATACAAATCTTTATCAATAATTATTACATACTTATGTATACATGGTAGTTACAAAAACTAAAAGAAATATCCTAAACTTGGAACAATTATATCACAAATGCAAAATGTTAAAAATGAAATTTTTTTTTGTTCTTGAAAAAAAAAAAAAAATTAATTTTTTCTATTCAAGTGAAAGCTTTATATTTATGGCAGATTAAATAAAATTTCTTCGCAGAATGACCTAATTCAAAAAACACGCAAATTTTCAATTTACATAAATTTCACCTTAAATACTTGATATATGCTAACACTTTCAAATAAAATTAGCCTGGTTATAAACAAATTCCACGACAAACTATGGTCTAATAAAAAACAAAATTCTAAACAAAATCGAATTCACCTAATATGACGTGTTTTTTACATGTTTCCCGCTGTACAGCGTATTTTGTCATTATCATACCGTATTTTTATTTGTATAGTTTTACTACAAACTTTTTAAGTTCAAACATATTAGAAGAATAAAAGATAACCTATTGTTTAGTGTATTTAAGTACATAACGCTGGAGACATGAAATCAATGCGTTGCAAATAAATCAGACAATATAAACGTTAGAAAATTATTATCAAATCTTGATGTATACGTCCGTTTCCAATTATTACATAACCATAAACGTTCTAGTAATCTAAATGAAACCATATTAATTTACATTAGCTTTAAACGAGTTACGAGTAATTGTGACTAAAGTACTTTAATGTCGATTGTTTACCAAGAAGCAGTCTTATTAACTGTTTCTTTTTAAGTATAATAGTACTTAGAATCAATATATCGCTTAGATATTGAAATATTATCACAACAGAATGTAGAACATGCTTGTACATATCGCATAAAAAAATCTGAGTAACACGTTTTAACTAATTTCTTTAATCTACGTGAAAATATATGACAGTCCCACTTCTGGTCATCGGTAAATTTGGAATCTCCATGTGGAATCATATTTTTTAATTAAACCCAGCTACTGTTGTCCATTATTGCGACCTATCGGTATCTAAATATCGAAATAAGGCGTATTTTACGGTTTCTTTTCTTATATTGAAGTGAAAACTTCTTTAGAATCGTTGGGAGTGATTTGAAAATTTATGAAACGAAAAAGCGACTAAAAAAGAGACAAACATATAGATCTATGGGATTTAGCCTGCGAGAGAATGAGATAGAACACAGTTTCCGCCGGCTGGCGTAGTTCCATCTACCTCATCAGATACATCTACAGTTTGATCGCCGGCACCCCTTATACTTTTATAATGTGGAGGTCCTGGCCATAAAACAGAATTGTTCTATTCATGTATCTGAAGAGGTTAGATTCGACTCCCAAAATTTTGTAGCAAAACCGAGGGAGAAGGCGCCTTGACGCGGTATTTCACAGATAATATCTGATAAAATCGAAACAAAAAAACTTTAGTTATAATAAGCCGCTCGTCACTTGTAGAAATTGAAGACATGGATCATGAATAATAAAATGAAAAAAAATTATCTAATGGTACCAATATTTATAATAAATAAATCCTATAATTATCCCACTCCTGAAACGGCATTTATCTCATTCTCTCTCAGCTTAGTTTTATTAAGGTTTCACTTCTACCTGGTGTGAACTGCACACATGTAGTTTTTACCTACCCCACAAGACTGTTATAAGTATGTAAAAAAGGAATTAACGTATAATACATATTATTGATATGATATATTTATATAATTTCCAAACATTAATACGACATATTATGTAACATAACCAAAATAAATACATTACTAATGTAATAAATACTTATTCTTGGTATTTACAAAGCTTTTATGAAATAAAATTTATTTTTAATTGGGATTAAGTTTTGGCGTAATTTAATACAGGGTTTCAACGACTAAATATTGGCATAAAGCATGCATTTTTAATTGAACGAATATTGAATAACATTTTATTTATGATCTTTTTAAAATATCCAATTTTGTTTACAAAGAAATACATATAATCAAATATACATTAGGAAAAAAAATCCTGCAAAAATCCCACTAGCATACATAGTTTGTGGATATACTGTGAAAGTCAATGTGAATGTGTTTCACACTCTTTCAAGCAGCATGCACGAGGCAAAAGAGAAAAATTCGATACTAAAAAAAATGATCAAGATATAATATAATTACCCATGATTGGAGAAGAAGAAGGGAAATACAATTATAAAATATAAATAAAAACTAACTTAGCATTACCTTGTAATTATGATATGGCTTTTATAGTAAGGAATGATTTTACATGCGGAACGATGGTGACAAATTTTACTACATCAGTTTTTTAAAGACCCAGTCCATTAGTCAACATTTGACAATTTTATTTTTAATTTTTTTAAATCTGTTATAAGAAATCTATGTAATTTTATAAATATTTGCACATATGAACAATTTTGTTAATACTATTTACGACGAACCCTCAGCGATCCTTGTCATTGGCGGTACACTATTTCTGTGTACATAAGTCAATTTTGTTAAATATCACGCTGGACCATCACCGTACGGACGAATAAAAAAACAAAAGCGCAGTTTGATCATATTTATTTATCGCACTATTTCGGAGGGAACTGCTTTGGTCAGGACCTTTATCAGAGGGGCTGACATTCACAGTGACCATGCTTATAGGTTGTGACGAAGTCCATCTGCACTTAAACTATTTCCGAACCCCCCCGCCAGAACAAAAATCGATGTAAGATACTAGGGCTAAAGTGCGAACGATGAACAAGACATAGCGATTTAAAGCTACGGTTAGTGAGCGCATTCAATCTGCAATAACGGCCAGCTCCCCCTTCCGGATTCGTATCCGAGACGGACTGGGCAAATCTCAAGTCTGCACTTATTACTTCTGCATGCGATGTTCTTAATTTTTAAAACGGGAGGAAGGCCCATATGATTTCTAATGTCACGTAGGGGAAATAGAAGAACGCGCTAAAACTCAAAGCATTGATGGACAGTGAGGCTGACCCTGAGACCAAATGGATGCCCGCAGAGATGACTACAGGCGCCAGGACCGTATTTTCAAACGATCTGCGAGACTGGATAAGCGCCGTCATCTCGACTGTCTTATTGCAACAGCGAAACAAGCGGAAAAAAAGCTGTCCAGAAGAAATGACACGCGAAAACTTTTCAAATTACACGGCAAATATGCGGCAAAACAATCACAATGACCCCTGGGAGCAATCAAGAACCCTGATGGAGGCGTTGAGTCGGACGTAAACTGTGTCAAGGAAGTATGGGCGCGATCACTTCCAGAGAGTACTTAACCGCCCACCCCCTCCCACCACCCTCGAAATTTCCACAGAAGTTGGGCATCAAGTATTCCGCAGGCTATCAATATACCTGATGGTCCCCCATCACCAGCTGAATTGACGGAGGCCGTATCTCCAAGCTGAAGAACGGAACGGCTCCAGGGGTTGACAACATCCATCCGGAGTACTTGAAGTGTAGCGTTCACTGACATTGTTGGCCCTTTACACCAACTAACTTTGGTCAGGGTGTGGTAAGAAGAGAGGTGCCCAAGGGACTGGGTGAATGGAGAAATTATCACGTTGCATAAGAAGGGCGATCCATTAATATTGATGACAATTATCGCGGGCATCACATTACTCAGTGTTCCAGGGAAGGTGCTAGCACATATTATACTACAGAGAGTTCGTGCCCCCATCATGCGGGTATTAAGAGAAAATCAGGCAGGATTCCTGCTGGTAGGTCTTGTGCGGATCACATTCATAACCTACGCTGCATTCTGCAAGAGAGCCAGGAATTCAATTCTTCTTTGGCTCTCTGCTTCGTGGATTATGAGAAAGCTTTTGATAGCCCGCACAGAGACCAACACTCTGGAAAATACTGGAAGCATATGGGGTGCCTTCGAAACTGATCGGACTAATCAAAGCCCTTCACACTGATAAGCGAATGCCGAGTGAAGAATTGACGATGTGTCTCAGATTGTTGTTTGAGGTCACCACCGGAGTGCGACAGGGTTGCGTCCTTGCCCCATTTCTGTTTATAATCCTCATGGATTTTATCCTGAGGATGTCAATTCCGCCAGACCGAGGAATATCCATCTCCCCCTCCCAAAAGCTCTGCGACCTAGAGTACGCTGATGACGCCGCGTGCATGGGTTTAAAAATCAACATTGGTAAAACCCATGTCATGTGTAACAGCTCGTGTCAAGATGCCCAGATTCCCCCTGGCTTTGTCGGGACAAGTCATCGAAAGGGTCGAGAGCTTCAAATACTTGGGAGCGTACATGACAGAAAACGGCAGAGTTCAGAAAGAACTGGGAGTGCGGCTTGGAGTAGCGGGCGCCGCATTCAACAGTATGAAAGCTGTCTGGAGATCGGATATTTTACTCGGTTAAAACAAAATGCCGCCTTTATAACTCCTGCATCACACCTGTTTCTTCTCTATGGCTGCGAATCGTGGCACCTAACTAGGGCCCAAGACAGCAGAATACTAAGTTTTGAGAATAGGTGTCTTAGAAGAATTTTAGGTGTGCGGTGGTTTGACTTTGTAAGGAACACAGAGGTGAGGCAACGGACACAGCAACCCTTGGTATCTACTGTCATCCGGCGAAGGCGTTTCGGCTGGCTAGGCCATATACTACGCGTATGCCTCCCGAGAGCCTTAACCATGCTTGCCTATTTTACAAGGCATCAGGTTCTCGGCGTCCCGGTCGTCCACTGTTGACAATTCGTCGGCAGTTTGCGTCAGAGCTGCGGGACGTGGACTTGACTTGGGAGGATGCGCGGGAGCTGGCGGCCGATCGCTTGGCCTGGAGGCAGTTTGTGGATTCCATATGCTCCACATAGGGAGCGATAACGCTAGAATCATATAAAATCTTCTAGTTTTTTTTCATTATGTAAACGCGGTTATATAGAAGGCACTAGATTGCTGGAAATTTCTATGCGCCTGTTCTAAAAAATTCGAACATATTTCTCCCTGTTTATAAAAAGCTGTTCGGTGCTCGCGCAAAGTTGGTAACTTTCAAGTCTGTTACGAAGTATTATCCATATATGTCTAAATAAATACGTGTGTGTGCTTACCAAATCGTGATACATAAGGTATCTGAAAGATGTTTTTTCTTCATTTTTATACCAACGGTGCGAAGCTCCTTCCCGTAACGCATTTCCAAGTGTTAAGCTTAGTTCACGATTCTTGTTTCGCGACTAACAATAATAACGGCGGCAATAAATCAAACGAACTCACCATTCTGCTCTCGCAGTACTCGAGACTGAAACTTTTTATTTTAAACCGGATGCGGGGGAAGTAGGCAGGGTACTTCCGTTACCCTGACTCCAACCCAGTAACAATACGGTAACAAACCTACTTCCGGGCGGGATTTGCAAAATTGGCAAACTCAAAATGTCGATATCACCCCCCTTACTAACATTAAAATGAAAATAAATTTGCTGAAATAAGGTTAAGTATATCTCATTAAGGCGTGTGCTACATTCCGAGTTTTGAAACTCAAAATGAATTTAGTTTCTTATCATTCCGATTCAGTGCATTAAATGCTACGTCAAAAGGTTATCAATAGAAATCTCTCAATAGAAATTTTGAATCCTCGTCTTTGTGAGTTTTCTTCGAGTACCTTAATAAAGCTGGATTCTCACAAGACAAGCCGACGTTATTCCGACTGTTCGGAGAAACGAGTTTGTGTGTTTGATGAATTCTGTAAGTAAGTACATAATATACATACATTTAAATGTATAATAATATACAAATACTTGCAGACAAATTACTGGATTATACCCATGCTGGGCTGATATCAGATATTATTGGTATCCCAACAGAGACAGAGAAGCTCTAAAAGCAAATGTGGGTTATCTAGGCGTTTTAAAAGGGCTTATGACCTGTCATTGGCTGGGTTTAAGTGGGCCACTTGATGTACTACAACATTCCCCATTCCGCCCATCATCTGATAACCATACATGACAATTTTTTGTAAAGAACCTTCCACATTTGAGTTGTTTTTTCGTCAATTTTAATATTTTTTTCTCTCTGGTAGACATCTATTGAGAAGATTGTTAAGCATTTTGGCAATCAGTCTTATTGGTGTAGGTAAGGCTCTATCGAGCTTTATTACTTACTAGAAGAACGCCTGAAGATGTCTCTTCCCTCAACACCGGCCAATGACAGGTCATAGAAAAAATTCTCTCCTTTCAAAGCATTTCAAACAAAGCCAATTGAACGAATTCTATGTTTAAATTTTAGTTTTTTGATAACTAAAAAACGTAGTAGATTATATTTATCAATAAATTGTAAGAAATTTTGGAAGAAAAATTCAACTTCATACTCAATTTTCTCAAAAACTAGGGACAAATCAAAAAATTTTATTCTACAAAATCGACTCACTAATATTAAATACCGAGAATTCCTGGTTTTCCGCTTATACATCGAGTTTTTTTACACCATGCATTTTAATCTGCAGGCAAATTGTTTAAAAATTTTAAAATGTACCTATTGGTCCTATGTGTAAATAATTTTTGCAGACAAATGCTTAATTTTACAACCAAAGTATAACGTAAACGATACTTTGTAATTTGATTTATATTTTTTATTGACTAATTTTATTTTTTATTGATTTATATTTTGATAAATTTGGATACTTAACACTTTATTTTGTAAAAACTGCTATTTTTACTTTTGTCTTATACAACATGTTACCAGTCTGAAGATGCCCGTTACAGGGTGAAAGCGCTAACTGGTCAAAATAAATAAAAGTGGAAGTGTACCAAGTATTTTTTATTTAACTTTAATTACTTATATATTAATAATTTTAATACTTTGTAAGTAAGATTACAATCCGTCAGCAGTTTACGTCAGAACCACGGGACGTAGACCTGGCACTTTAATGCTCTCGACCCGTCCGATGACATACTTGTCTATTTTACAATGCATCAGGTTCTCGGCATCGTGAACATCCATTGTGTTCTCCTCCATTTTGCAAAAAAAAAACTTTTGGTTGTCTGTAAAGTCAGTTTACGGACGATAATTTTACGTGATAACGTCATAAGAACACATTGATGAAAAATAGCATATTTTTTTATAAATTGAATTGAATTATTATTACTGAATTATCATTATTTTGTATAATACAAAGCAGGAGTTAATTGAAAAACTAATGTTTTCCATAAATTAATTATTATTTTTTTCTTGTGTGCTGCTGTTGTCTCCCTTCTACTCGATGCATCGGCCGATGGAGTGGAAGAGAGATAGATGCGTCACCAACCGAATCGTGCCTCTCTATCGCTTGTTCCGCGCTCTCGCTTGCACACTCGGCTCAGGCGGAACGTGACAATGAGTCTTGTTTTTTCATGTGTGCAGCCGGTATTCATCGATTTATTAGACGTTATCACTTAAAAAAAAAAAAAAACATTTACTAGGAATACCCTATAGGAATGATTGGATGCGTTATCATCTCACATCGTTAAACGATCACCGTTATTGATAACAATCAGTGTTTGACAAGCATCGTGTAGTTAATTTCAGACATAACATAATAACCCATACGAACCATTGAATAAAAATGTTCGTTACGTAAGGATTTCTTGTTACAAAAATATTTTCCTGCGGGAAAAAAAACGAAGCACTTACTACGTACTACTACTTGATATACATGTTGCTCGATCACAGATCACTACCGACTCGGTAAAAGCGACGTGATAACGATTTCTTACCCATGGATGTTTAACGTTTTCGCGATCACAATGGAACACGCGTTAAAAGTTATCGATCGGGATTATAACCGAGCGCTTCTAGTCGCGAGCCATTTCCCGAGATATATCTTATTCGCACATATATCTTCATTCAATCTTTCTCGAGTGCCGTATTGCATTTAGCCGGTTTTCGGCAAGCCAAATATTGAGAAAAGCAGTCGACATAATAAAAAATCCGACAAGCGCGATGATTTGACGTTTGACGTACGGCCGCGATATCGCGTAGATCGGCTCCGCTCGGCTCAGATCGTCAATGCTCGGCTCGGGCGTGTTCAAATACTTGTACACAAATCTGGATTTATCCCAAGACGAGAGTAGGTATATATTTTTTATTTTATATTCTGAAATCCTGGTCTAAATATAAGTAAAATAAATTGCAGAGTCATCTGCAGGCGATTACTAGTACTTAATTTAACTCGTCAGAAGAGTCTTAATTACAAAAATAAAGTAATTTGCTAATAAATATTTAACTTCAATATCAATGCATAGATGGAGCTTTCAACTCGCTGGTGGATGATTCTCGATTCGTAGCATTTATACAAAATCAAAAATGTAACCTGGTGTGGATATTCGCTAATAAGCGGAATGGGGAATGTTGTAGTACCTACATAAAGTAGCCAGTTAACCCAACCAATGACAGGTCGTAAGACCTGTCATTGCTCAAATATCCACATTCCTGAATTTGAAAAAAATTCTACCTCATCTCTGTAGGGATATAAAATTTACTTAATTTTCTCTAAAACTATTGATCAAAGAAAAAAAAACCTCTATAAAATTGACTCCAAATATTATGTAGATTCACTAGTTTTTCGCTTGTACATCGAGTTTTGTAAAAATATAAGTCATTTCACTAGGTTTTTTTTCCATGTGTATGGATAATTAAACATATATTATTTAAAGGGAGGGTCCGACGCCTTGAAGGGAACCCACTTGCACATCGCGGGTGTAAACTGTGCGCCTCTTGATTTAAGCTTTGACTATGATGTTTTCTGGGTAATCTATAAAATAGACCTGACATCAAACTTTATTCTACTGTCTAAAATTGTTATAAGTTATAATTTATGTGGTCATAGACTATAACTAGAGTCATAGACGTCATAAAAGCTATCTCCCAGCTGAAGTGGACATGGGCTGGACATGTGGCACGCCAAAATGAGGACCGATGGACGAAGCGCCTGCTGAACTGGAGACCTAGAAGCTGCAGGAGACCTGTAGGAAGACCACCAAGAAGATGGTCAGATGATATAAAAAAGTACTGCAGGATCCGGGCCAGATGGCAGCTCGAAAGCCCAGACAGAAAGCAGTGGACCAATATGGGGGAGGCCTATGTCCAGCAGTGGACGAACAATGGCTGATGAAGAAGAAGAAGATAATTTATATATATATATATATATATATTTTAAAGATGGTGGCAAGGGGGTTATCTCATTATAAGGTGCTGATATATTCAACGCTACAGTTTGAAAATCCCCTAACAAGGCGAAAGATATAACTGTCACTACATAGAAATAAAACAACAAGGCGAAACAATAAACTGTCACTACATAGAAATAAAACAATAGAGAACCATATCTTGTTTGATTAAATTATGCTTCACTCAAAATTATGTGTCACTTCCGAGTAAGTCACAATTTTATTCAAATGTGCATCTTTGTATCTCATTCGTACCTATTCTCTGATTGTTTTCAAATCACGAGACAGAGAAGGTTAATTATGTATGGTACACTGTTTGTATGGCGACCCGTACTCCATGCATTATGCACATGCACATTGAGAGAAAACATCTTTTTCGGCACCGAAAACTTACGGAATTTTAAACAAAACATCTAGGACTACCAATAATTTATTCGCCTATCTATTGAAGAAGGGACTACCTGATAATTGCAGTAAAGCAATATTAAAATATATAAAGCTAGGACAAATCTATCGACAATCTCAAGACAAGAGATAGTCTAATTCAGTGAATGTTTAAATCTTGATAGACTTTTATAAACAACATTTTATTATCTCATTCACTGTATATACACAAGTACCGATAATTGGCAAATATAGATATAAAATACTAGGTGAAATGGGGAATGTTGTAATACATCAAGTGGCCACTTAACCCAGCCAATGACAGGTCATAAGCCCTGTAAACGCCTAGATATCCATATTCCCTTCCAAACTTCTCGTCTCTGTTGAGATGTCAAATTGTCTTGATAGAGTTACTTCCTTTTTTATACTTGAGGTGATTCAGCGCATTTGATGTGATTTCTCACGAAAACAGCGCTTTGTAAGTCATCCTGTTATTATTATTAATGATTTGACAGTCGACTCAGAATAATGTGTCTAACTAACTAACTAACTTACCATCACACTATTTCCGTGTAGAGGTAGGCAGAGAGGATAGAACGCCATACCACTCTGTCCTGACAGACTTCCTTTGCTTCCTCTACATTCATACATATTGTCATGCACATACGCCGATTATTCCGACTTTTCACATGTCCACTTTCAAGTACTTGTCGTAATTGGTCATGCCATGTCCTTCTCGGCCTTCCGCGGCTTCTACATCCAGGCGCACTTGCATTTAAACTTCTTTTAGCCGTTCTTTCATCACTCGTTCGCTCCACATGACCAAACCATCGTAAAAGCCCTTTCTTAATTTTGTCGATAATGCTTATCTCAGCCGCGCGCACTCTGCTCTAATTTCGACATTTGTACACCTATCATACATAGTCTTACCACACATTCTAACATTTTAAATTATCTATTCGTAGCCACCGCAAATATCTTCCTGACGGGAGCATTATTTTAGTTTATTTGTTTATTTTAGTAATTTACGTATTTATTTTACAACTCAGGAAACCTGATAATAGAAGAAAATATTATCACCAACAACCTGGATTGAGAAACATCACTTTCGATTTTTTGTGTTTTCACCTGAACTCGGAACCTCCGTATAATAAATCTAGTGTTTTCTTTTTAATATTTTTAAGGATAATAAGTAAATTTATATCGGCATTTATTTATTAATTAATTTTCATCAGCAAATCTTACACGTGTGTAAAGAAATACTTGCATTTCTTGAGCGCCATCTATCGAGTAGGTACTTATGTACAAGGGCCGCTGCTTTACCAACAGATGGCAGTCAACATGGTTGGTAAAACAGAGAGCTAACATCAAGGTAACTATAGAAATAGAATAATAATGTAGTGAGTAATGATTAGTTAACTAACTAACTAACTAACCATCACGCCATTTCCCCGAAGGGGTAGGCAGAGAGGATAGAACGCCACACCACTCTGTCCTGGCACACTTCTCTTGCTTCCTCCACATTCATACATCTCCTCATGCACGCACGTCGATTATTCCGACTTCTTACATGCCCACTTTCAAGCACTTGTTTTACTTGATCATGCCATGTCTTTCTCGGCCTTCCTCGACTTCTACATCCAGGCACAGTCGCATCATATATTTTTTTAGATGTTCTTTCATCATCCATTCGCTCTACATGACCAAACCAACGTAAAAGACCTTTCTTAATTTTGTCGATAATGCTTATCTCAGCCTTGCATTCTGCTCTAATTTCAACATTAGTGCACCTATCATACATAGTTTTACCACACATTCGCCTGAGAGATCGCATTTCAACTGCATTCAATTTACTTTCATCCTTATTTTTCCAACTCCATGCTTCGCTTCCATACATAAGGGTTGGTACCAGAACTCCATTGTGCACTGCCAATTTAGCCTCTTTTGATAAGCACTTATTAGATACTACCGACTTTAAGGCACCATTAATTCTGTTACCGGCACTAACCCTCCTTTCAATGTCCTTGTCCATATTTCCATCCCTAGTGAACATGCTTCCCAGATATACAAATTCTTCCACTTGTTTCAAGCTATCGCCATTTACTACGATCTTACACTTAGTCATATTCACATTTCTTTCAAAAACCATCACATTCGACTTTTCCACATTCATTAATAGATCACTCTCCTTGCACACATCGTAAACCTTTGTAACCAAGGACTGCAATTCTTCTTCGCTCTCAGCAAGAAGCACTGCGTCATCGGCGTACAAAAGGCAACTAACAATCATACCACTCATTCTCGCGCCCACGCCCATATTTTTCAACTCTTTCATACATTTATCCATGTATATGTTAAACAACCATGGTGACATCACACATCCCTGTTTGACTCCTTTAGGGATGTCAAACCACGACGTGAATGACCCATTTACCCTTACACACGCTACACTGTCTTTGTACAAGGAAGCAATAGCGCGGACAAGGTTATCGTTCACTCCATACTCAGATAGGCCATCCATAGCTTATTCCTATCAACACGATCAAATGCTTTTTGCAAGTCAACAAAAGCGCAGAAAAGCTTCGGTTTTTTGCCAAAAACTTCTCCGACAAATTGCGTAACGCAAATATATTTGATCCATACATCCTCTGCCATTCATAAATCCACTCTGAACATCCCATATTTTATCCTTAGTCACATTTCTTACTCTCTCAATCAATATTCTTCCATACATTTGCCAACAGCGCTTAAAAGACTGATAGCTCTGTAATTCCCGCACTCAACCTTGGAACCCTTTCCCTTGTATAAAGGCATAACCACAGCTCTCCTCCAATCAAGTGGAGTGCTGTGCTCCCCTTAGACACAAGTTAAAAAGTTTATGTAGCCATGTGAGAATTATTTTGCCACCCGACTTAATGAACTCTGCTGCAACACTATCATAGCCTTGCGCTTTACCATTCCGCATACATTTGACAGCACTGATAATTTCTTTCATACTAATCGGGCTTTCTTCGTCATTTGCATTCAAACATGGCTCAGGTAATGTTGATACACCGCCCGAGTTACCAGTGTGTGATTCGTACACTTCCTCAAAGTTTTCCTTCCATTTGTCTTTTATACCAATCTCACTTGTTATCATTTTTCCATCCTTAGCCTTAACAACTGTCATACGTTTACTTTCACTACTATTTCGCGAGTTTTTCACCGCTTTCCAGAAAACTTTAATATTTTCGTGGAAATTATGGCTCATTTTCATTCCTTCCTCTTCATTCAATTTTCTCTTTCGTTCACGCACACCCTGTTTGACCTTCTTCTTACATTCACTATACACACTTTTGGGCAAAACATATTCACTCGTATTCCGTTTATTGACAGCAAGCAAATTTATCCACGCATCCTTCTTTTCTTTTACGAGTTTTTTGACTTCGTCGTCCCACCACGCGTCACCATTCTTTCTCCCTATCGTTGTCACACCGCACACTTCTTTCGCCGCCTCACACATACTTGATTTCAAACATTCCCACATATCATTTATACTCAAACATTCTACGTCTTCCTCGTTCAGTCTACGACTCACCGATCTTTCAAAATTATGTCTTATGTCAGTATTTTGCAGTTTTTCAACTTTGACCCTGGATGGAGCCTGCACTTTGCGTGTTTTGGACCGCCATCCCTAAAAACAGAATCACCCTTGATACCACCAAGAAGTGATCTGATTCCATCTCAGCCCCTCTGTACACACGGGTGTCAGCAGTTACAGACTTCAATCCAGAGTCAATGATGACATAGTCGATAATGGATCTTTCATTACCTCTCTCCCATGTATACTGGTGGATTCCCTTATGGTCGAAGAACGTATTCGATACAAAGAGATTCCATTCCAGGCATACCTCAATCAGTCTTCTTCCATTATCATTCACTCTTACATCTCCAAACATACCTAGGGCTGACTCTAGCCCCTCTCTTCTTACTCCCACCCATCCATTTAGGTCTCCAGCCAGAATTATTCTTTCGTTCTCCTTTTTTCCATTCATTACATTCATAAGGCTCGTCCAAAACTCATCCTTCTCGGACTCGCAGTCGGAGTTAACAGGAGCATATCCTATGATTACAAGTAATCTAGTTAGTCCGACTTTGAATCTGACACACATGAGTCTCTCATTTACAAATTCATATTCTTTCATACACTCTATCATTCTTGGCGATAGGAACGCGGCTACGCCCCGGCACGCTCTGTCCGTCTCTGGGAGGCCGGACCAGAGAACCAGAGTATCACCGTGCTCCATCGAACCACTCCCTTTCTTCCAGGTCTCAGTCACACACACAACAGGTCCAGGCATTTCTTCTCCATTACTTCACAAAGTTCATTCATCTTATCTGACATACGTCCCCTTACATTCCATGTGGCAATTCTGCATTCTTGCGAATTCCTCCTCTGTGCGCCACCATTCCGGAGAACTGACCTGATGGGTTGCGGGCCTCATCGAGGTATGTTGGCATTCTCCCGTATTCGTACCGCTAAGATTACATTACATAAAAGTATTACTAACAACTAACAGCACACTATCAGCACATTAATCTACAAGTTTCTGTAATATTAATTTGTCCTTAAACTAACTTATTATCTACACAAATTATTAACTAACTAAAAACAATATACGAAATAGTCCAGAACGTATTATTGTGTATATGTGTACCGTGTACCTATAGTGTACTAACAAACAGTCCTTATAACCTAGCAGACTAATAATATAGTAAAAGACTTTATATATCGTTTATTTGTTTTACAGAGCAACATATTGTCTAGCACGTATATTACGATTTATACATTAATAAATACATATAACAATTATTACAAACTTAATACTTAAACAAAATACAATTTATTAAGAAGTATTATTGACAAACTTAATTAAAATGTTTAAAATATACAAACCAAACTAAATCTTAAATTAAAAAAACAATTAGTAAACTACTCAAATTGCCTTTGGAGTAATAAGTTTATTAAAATTTATTATATTGGACCTAGCGTCTTTGCTATTACTTTTAGGAGGAAATAAACGAATAGTTTGTTGGTTATTCTAGGTGTTTCGTGAAAAATTTCTTATTACGTTAAGTTGTCGCTACCGAAAAACTAATTTTCTCTCAGTGCACAGTATTTGCATGGCTATCTCGACCACAGATCGTAATCATCTACCTGTCAGTCATTGTGAATTGAGAAATACTGACTGCAAAGTATTTAGGCTGATAGTTATAGTCGGGAAATTAGTCTTATCTGAGTTCTAAACATGACAAATTTAAATTTATCCGGGCTGTGGTCGCTTGATAACGGGAGTCGTTCATTTTTAAAAATAATTCAGGATCAATTAAGATTTCCGCCTAATAAAATAAAATTTTAAATAAAGAACACATCAAATTATCAAGGTTCGGCAGTGTTTCCGGTATGTTTGCTGTCTCAGGAATAAACTCCTTTGAAGTCACGGTGCGCTTTAAAGTGGCCAACTTCAGGAGTCGGCTGTTTGGGTGCAGGAGTGGGATGGTTCAAGCCGCGCTGCTGTACGCGGACGGCCCACTCTTGACGCATTGGTCGAAGATTTTAAATTTTCGACCCCCTTGAGTCCCTTTTTGTGTTTTGTTTGCCACATTGTCACATTATCACCTTTTTTTATTATGGTTATTTTATTTTATTTATTTTATTTTATTTTATTTTATTTTGTATTTATTTTATTTTTATTTTATTTTATTTTATTTTGCGCGCCGGATTTTTATTTTATTCCGGTCGCCGGGCATATTTTATTTTATTTTATTTGATTTTATTTTATTTTATTTTATTTTATTTTATTTTATTTTTTTTATTTTATTTTATTTTATTTTATTTTAGGTACATTTTGCGCATTTTATTTTATTTTTCGATATAAAAGCCACATTTTTATTTTATTTTTTTTATTTTATGTTTATTTTATTGAATTTTACTTTATTTTATTTTATTTTATTTTAGCCGATTTTTATTGCCGGCATTTTATTTTATTTTATTTTGTGAAATTCGATTTTATTTTATTTTATTTTATTTTATTTTATTTTATTTTTTTTATTTTATTTTATTTTATTTTATTTTATTTTATTTTATTCCTTTTTATTTTATTTTTTTTACATATTTTATTTTATTTATTTTTTTTTTTATTTTATTTTTATTTTATTTTATTTTATTTTATTTTTATGTTTTTTATGCTGAGCATATATATTTTTTTTCTTTTTATTAATTTATTCATATTTTATTTGATTCTGATCTTGTTTTTCTTCTTTTTTGTTTAATGTATACCTACTGTATCAAAGATGAGTGCTAAATTAATTTATATTATTATTATTATTATTATTAATCTTCGAACAAGAATTTACTAGAAGGGGCGTTTCCATACAAAATTTTCTAAAAATATAGCTTTCGTAGGGTTAATTTCATAACACCACTTACTATCGAATTTTACCGTCTAAAGAGACTCCTGGAGCGCGCTTAGGCCGATACACGGAACGTGTGACGTAGATGTCTAGTGATGACGTAGATGCCTATTTTTGACGAAGTTAGTGACGAAGTGGGTAACTAGACACCTCAGACACGGCAGTATTTGTCACTCCTCTGAAATTCTTGTTCGAAGTAGGCAGGTGTTATTTTCGCCCTTTTCATTTGAATTGATGGCATTTTATCAAGGTAGTTTAATACATATTTCTTAAGCAAGAAGAGAAAATAATAAATTGAATAAAATGATTGAGTTATTGAAAGGTATTTGTACAAAATACAGTTGAAAGGAAGTTTATTCAAGTCACGTATAGAACAGGAGATTGCTTCTGAGATGAGCTCATATCAGAATAGAGAAAATTACAAATTCGAACTTTTCATTTAATAATATATTTAAATAATTAAAAAAGAATATAATTTCTTGCAAGTGCAAAACGTGGCGAGCTAAATGAATTAATTTGAAAAATTACTATCATCATCATCATTATGCCATGGAACATATGGATTCCACAAACTGCCTCCAGGCCAAGCGATCTGCCGCCAACTCCCGCGCATCCTTCCAAGCCAAGTCCACGTCCCGCAGCTCCAACCAAAACTGCCGGCGAATTGCCAACAATGGACGCCCAGGACGCTGAGAACCTGATGCCTTGTAAAATAGGCAAGCATAGTTAAGGCTCTCGAGAGCAATTCGTTTTATTTTACTCACTACTTATTTCTTTTGTATCATTATTTACTTGTTCTTTACATTCTTTTTTTTGTTTTAACAAGTTTGACTGGAAGAAATGGCCAAAAGCCATAAGCCGCGCTTTTATTTATTTATATTTTAATGTTGTGCACACAGTGCTATGTTTCGTACAATGAACTAAGAATTTTCAATTTGAGGTAACATATACAACATAACACAATTACGTGGACAAACACAATGTACAAGACAAATTTCTGAAGACGTGGTGAGCAAACAGTGGTTATGTTATTGTCTGTGTATGTGTGTTGTGTATGTGTGTGGAGTGTGGTGTATGTGTTGGGAAATCTGAATATTTAAACGGTCATGTCGGTCATTTGGTCATGTTTATGTATTATGTATAAATGACTAATAAAACTCTATGAAATATTATTACACCTACAATCTAAATGCATTATTATTACCTGCACTGACTTGAAATCTAAGGATTGTTCTCAAAATAAGTTTCAAAGCTTTTGTAGTGCCTTCCATTGTGAATTTCCTGACTTCAGAAGTCTATATCATGTAGTTTGCCCCAATTTATGGTGCTAAAGTTCTTTACAAAACCCTTAAGCCCTAACTTTCTCTCCAATGCGGTTTGACTTTGTAAGGAACCACAGAAGTGAGGCGACGGACGCAGCAACCCTTGGTATCTACTGTCATCCGGCGGCGGTCTAGGGGAGCGGATATGGTTATGATAATAATGATGATGGCATTAATATATCTGAAGAACTAAGATTTCCTGTTAAAAGTAAAATTTGAAAGAAAATCCACTGTAAATAATAGCTATCCATAAATCCGTATAATGAAATTAATTTTTAAGAAAAATTTCTACCACGCAACTGTTTTTCAAAAAAAAAAAAAAAAAACTGTATTTTTATACTATTGTAAATCACGGATAAAATAATATGAGTAATTAGTTTTTATTTATTTATTTCAATCAAATAAGTTATTTTTATTCGCAAAGAGAATAGTAAATATGTAGATAAAACGTATTGTAAAAATGGGGAATTGTCCTATATTTTTGATTTCGTATTTTTTTTTTTTTTTAATAGATTTACTATTCAGATTAAAATAATTTGAAATTTTTCTGTCAAACTAAAAATATTTTTTTTTAAAAAGATGCCGCGATATTAATAAAACGGAGTAGTTTTTAAAACGGATTTGACCGCGAACGGATGCTTTAGAAGCACCCGTCTCCTAAGCGCACAAAAAGGAATCGTACTGAATATAAAGTTGATGCGTAGAACCAGGGGGTTCTAATATGAAATATTTATTTACATGTGATTTTCATATTAGTATTTTATGTGTGGTACCTTGTACTGGTACTGAAACGTAAGACTGATCATCTTACTTCATGTAATAAAAAATTATTGTGTAACTGCACTGGTGTATCGATGCAGTGCTCTATGCACCATTAGGTGCGGAAAAGGCAAAGTAGAAGTACAAAATAATGACAGATCATTTCCTCGACTGCAACTATAAACAAAGGGTAACACACCAAATTGTTACTCGGCATGTTTCGCGCGCAACAACTCAGTGTACCCAGACAGAAAAATTACTATGGAGACAGAACAATGGAGAGTGTTATCCGAGAATTATTTAATTATTACTTATGCAAATCCGCGAAGAAAAAAATCTTAAATAAATAATAAAAAATAGAAAAAAAAAAAAAAAACGTATTTAAAAAACAGATAGTGATACCATCAGTGAAGTGTACATTAAACAAATATCTCTCAACAATTAATGTGTAACCACCTTTAAAAATCATTGTATACTATAAGAAAGAAAAAAAAAAAAAAAAAAAAACAAACAAAAAAAAAAAAGTAATGTAACCCGCAGACAAGCCCCGGCTTTGCGGGAACAATAATACAATATTATGTATGCTAAAATATATTGTATAATTATGAATAAAATAAATTAAAAAAAAATAAATAAAAAAAAAAAAAAAAAAAAAAAAAAAAGTCGTAGTAGAACCAGTGAAGTGGTTTTGTACTTTTTTCTATTTTACGCGCTACTTACATCAAAACTTGGTTAAAATATTAATAGACGCATCCTTTACCATATAATGATCTGTTTTGGTGGGAAAATCGCGATTATTATATTTTAAAAATTAATCACGGAGATCATAATGATACAAAAATTAATTTTCGTACCTAAGATATAAATCATCATATAAAAAATTACAAAAAAAAATTGGCCCGTAGTCCATTGATCCTCACTCGGGTGCCCCAAAAAAAGGTGATAAAATTTTTTAAATACATTATTACGAATTACGCATATCGAATTAAATGAATATTTTACACATTACATGGAAATGGTTAAAGTTTAACAAAGTCTTGTTTCCATCCCTTAGAACACCAGAACAATCGATTTAAAATAAAACGCAAAGTTGAAAGTTT
>JAGVSP010004940.1:0-19269 GCA_022494985.1 Micrasema minimum
ATAGCTATAATGCTATCAGATCAAATAAATCTGTTAAAAAAACTATTTATTTTAGCTGGTATGAAAATACAGGTTTACCTTACACATTTTGCACAAAAAAGTGTGATTAAAAAGATTAAAAGCAGGATATAATAATTTAATTAACATCAGTAATTAAATAATGAAAAAAAAATACAATGATTTACAACGTGAGTGTTTTTAATATAAATAATGTTATAAACAACATTTTGAGTGTGTCCAAATACTTGTAGACAAAAACTGGATTTCACCCATTACGGGCTAATAATTACAATTTGACATCTCAACAGAGACGAGAAACTTGGAAGGGAATATGGATAACTGGGCGTTTACAACAGGGCTTATGATATTGGCAGATATGGATATCAAATACTAGGTGAAATGGGGAATGTTGTAATTACATCAAGTGGACACTTAACCCAGCCAATGACAAGTCATAAGCCCTGTAAACGCCTAGATATCCATATTCCCTTCCAAGTTTCTCGTCTCTGTTGAGATGTCAAATTGTAAATAATGTTACATTGCCTCTAGGCCAAGCGATCGGCCGCCAGCTAGCCAGCCGAAACGCCTTCGCCGGATGAAAGTGGATAGCAAGGGTTGCTGTGTCTGTTGCCTCACTTCTGTGTTCCTTAAAAAATATAACTCAGAAGTCTGATATTTTATGCCCTGGTTAGGTGCCATGATTCCCAGCCTTAGAGGAGAACAGGTGTGATGCAGGTTTTATAAAGGCGGCATTTTGTTTTAACCGAGTAAACATTCGATCTCTAGACAGCTGTCATAATGTTGAATGTGGAGCCCGCTACTCCAAGCCGCACTCCCAGATCTTTCTGAATTCTGCCGTTTTCTGCCATGTACGCTCCCAGGTATTTGAAGCTCTCGACCCTTTCGATAGCTTGTCCCGACAAAGCCAGGGGGAATAACAAATGAATATATGTACAACGTATATTGGTACAGGTTATTAAAATCCATTTGAAAATTAAAATATTTTTTTAAAAAAAGACAAAACTGTTAAATAAGTGTGTATAATTATTGGTTATGGAGCACTTTGAAGTGTTAAATTTGTGAAATTAAAACGTCTACAAAATTTCAAACATCTAGTAAATAAGCATCTGGAGTATCCAGTATCCATACTAAATATTTAGCCCAGTCAAATTAGGTTATTTGCCTTAACTAATTCGGATGTTATTGATTCTTTTTTTATGTGGTTCAATGATGTCCAGGGAAGGTTGCATCAAAAGTCCGGGATGAATAGGAGGTGAGCTTAAGTCAGGATTTTCAAAAAACCAAAAAAAATAGGTGTTTTTTTTGTTTTTTCAATAAAACTCAAAAACGCTTAACCCAACCAAAAATAATTGTATGAAAACGTAATAGAAAAAATTGGTTTTTTAAATTTTTTTATTATATCTTATAGTTTTCGAAATAATCTCATTTGAAAAATCACATATTTTACTGATTTTTTCCTGTCAACATCTTTTGCCTCGGAAACGGACTAAAATTTAAAAAAAGGCCATTTTTTTATGGTTTTTTGAAAAACCTAACTTAAGCTCACTAATATATCTTTTTACCCTTTTTGTGTTCAATAAATCATCTCTTACAAGTTAAATATTGTTGATACGATAAAATATAATATAATCTAGCTAATTTGCCCCAGTATTTGTATAATCGGGCTGGCGCATGGCGTACACACTCACCCTTCACACTCGCCCTCAAAAAAAAAGCAATATACTGATTTTGTAGTAAATTTAATGTTCTACAATTTTAGTTTTGGCATTTTTATCGTGCGAGGTACGGTTTACGAGGTGTAAGTCCGTTTCCGACGGCAAAAGATGTTGACAGGAAAAAATCAGTAAAATATGTGATTTTTCAAATGAGATTATTTCGAAAACTATAAGAGATACTAAAAAAAAATTAAAGAGCCGATTTTATAGAATATTTAGTTTTCTATTACGTTTTCATACAATTATTTTTGGTTGGGTTAAGCGTTTTTGAAAAAACAAAAAAAAGACCTATTTTTTTCTGGTTTTTTGAAAATCCTGACTTAAGCTCACCTCCTATTCATCCGGACTTTTGATGCAACCTTCTCTGGACATCATTAAACAACATAAAAAAAGAATCAATAACATCCGAATTAGTTAAGGCAAACGCTTAGTTTTGGGGTAATTAGACTGGGCTAATTGCTACCTTTTACATACGTTAGAAAAAAGGATAAAAAATATTATTCATGAAGAATGGCCGGCCAGAAGTTTTGACCTTTTGTGAACCTAAACTGTGTTCTTCCGGGCTTTCATGTAAAGTTGTAAAACTTGGTACATGGAAAAAAAAAATGAAATCAAGAAGAACATGCCTTTTAGAACATAAAATACTTTTGCAGGCGGGGTATTCAAGCGTCGCGTCGAGTGTATTATTTTTCATCGCATCTTGGCGACTGCAGCTTAGCAATTGGTTAAATCCAGGAAATAATTGACTTCACGGATTTATGGACACCAAAGTATTTCCGTTGGGAATCGCGATAATTCGATCAACTCCAGCCAACCCCTATAATAACGATTTGTTCTTCCGATCCTAGAAATCCCTACTAATTGGATAGCAACCGCCCTCAGTGGACCAAAAATCTTGAAAAATTTATATAATTCAAAGTAAATACATATTTTCAATATATAGGTACTGTTTATTAAAATCCATAAGATCAATAAAAAAATTTAAAAATCATTGATATCACAAGACACTATTATGAAAATTCGTTATGATTTTGCGAGGGTTATCATAAAAGTAAAATCTCATTTTTTTTAAATAAGCAAAGAATCGTTTATTTTCTATAGTTGTTGCATCATATAGAAGGTTGAAGAATTATTGATTTCTACTACACTGGATCAGAATTAGATTTTAGTGATATACCTTTCAAACAAAAGCTCTAAACCTACACATGCACACCGTACACTTTACTAATACTACAAAAAATCACTGAAGGTAATAGAAGGTTCACTTTACAAAAACAACGTAAGTGTCTTAAGGCGTTTTATTGACACATAGTAGGTTTACTACGAACTACATAGAACATTGCACTAAAAAGAATTCGTTAGTTATTTCGTTTTGTTTGAATTCTGAAAACGCGGATAATTTTTTGGTTGAGGACAGTGTGACGTTACAGGCAGGTACCGTCTCAGTATATTCTCCACCCATATAAATTTGATTCTTTTCGCCCGTTGGCGTTGGCAACACTGCACAAAAGCGTCTCTTTCCCCCCAAAATATGTGCCAAGCGGCCAAGCCGGTGGCGGTGTACTATTTCATTCCAACAGGTGTCCCTTTTTCCGTATTATATTTATAGTCTAGCCAATGTATTCTATTCATATTCTACAATGGCAATGGAGACGTATCTATAAATCCAGCATTAATATGCTGATTGGGTGACGCTTGTTTTCTGATATGTCATGTGGAGGTCCGAAATTTGCATGAACCAATGTCGGTATCACGTGTCCTACGCTCGCGCTTGATTGGAAATGAAGAGAAATCTCCATAATGCAAACCTCACCCTCTTGTAATCTAATTGAACGTACTATTCTGATGACATCATGGAATCTTTACTACATCCCAAAATTATTGCAACTTGAAATTTAGACGAACGTCATATTTTCTTCGACGAATATTTTATTTCAATATCTTTTACATAATCTTCTCTGTTTAATTCAATCAGGATAACTTCATAATGATTTAATAGTGTTATTTTTTGTCAATAATCTAACCATGAACATTTTTTATATCAAAAACAAGTATGAATGCTGATAATTGTTCCCCTATTTCTATCCATTTTTACATGAATCAGCGTCACTTTATATTGATATATATCTTTGAGGGCTAGGTAGAGAGCTCTATCAACAGAAGTAGACTATATTTTATGTATTTTTCTATCAATATTCCTGGTGTAATAATAAAATATCTTATCGGATCTTTAGTGATACACTTTTATATTTTGAATAGAGAAGATATTCTTTTATTTGTAGATTCCTTGAACTGTTGAGGTGTGAATTTCAGAAAATAGGGGGAAATTGATAATGAATAACAAGTATTTCTTGAATCTCTTGATTTTTTATCTTTGCGAGTCTCACCTGCTACACCACTGAGCTAAACGGTGAATGGAAAGGGGTGTCAAGTATCGGTAATGGGGATCTGGCTGTAGCTGATCTCTGGCAGGGGCGCCCTATGCACCATCTCCATGCTAAATCTCCCCTTCACCCCTTTTCATCTCAACAGTGAATTTCAAACTGTGTGAATTCATTTTTAATAAACATTATCTTTGTATTACCTTTAGATATTATTATTAGACAGACATTCTGCTCACATTTTCTTTGTATTAGTATTTGTTGATTTTACTAGAAGACGCCTGAAGATGTCTCTCTAATTTTTATTTGCTTTATAAATATTTTAACCAGTAAATCTTTTTAACAACATTTATTTGATATTAGCCCAGCATGGGTATAATCCAGTAATTTGTCTACATGTATTTGTACACATTCAAAATGTTGTTAAAAATACTGTTTTTATAAAAATAAGTGTATGTCTGTTGGCTGTTAATAAACAAATATATATATTTTAATACACCTGTATGTCCTGTATGCTGTATGAAGTTTGTCTCCACTAATAATATATTTTTTAAACAAATATCTACAAATCACTACATACCGCGATGGACTTAATTCTAGAAAAATATTTCTTAAATTAATTAGCCAATTAATATATTTATTTTAACCACCTTAGGTGGCCTAATAACAGCGGAAAACAGCAGAACTACTTCACTTATGATTTCAATGTTCTCACTCGAACTTGCAACCTTCGTATGTCACGGGGGCTACGACAAATAGTGTTGCGTTTTCGTGAACGAGTATTTAACCACCTTGGGTGGCCTGATAACAGCGGAAAACAGCAAACACTACTTCACTTATGATTTCAAATTCTCTCACTCGAACTTGCAACCTTCGTATGTCACGGGGGCTACGACAAATAGTGTTGCGTTTTCGTGAACGAGTATTTAACCACCTTGGGTGGCCTGATAACAGCAGCGAAAACAGCAGAACTACTTCACTTATGATTTCAATGTTCTCACTCGAACTTGCAACCTTCGTATGTCACGGGGGCTACGACAAATAGTGTTGCGTTTTCGTGAACGAGTATTTAACCACCTTGGGTGGCCTGATAACAGCGGAAAACAGCAGAACTACTTCACTTATGATTTCAATGCTCTCACTCGAACTTGCAACCTTCGTATGTCACGGGGGCTACGACAAATAGTGTTGCGTTTTCGTGAACGAGTATTTAACCACCTTGGGTGGCCTGATAACAGCGGAAAACAGTAGAACAGATCTACTACTTCACTTATGATTTCAATGTTCTCACTCGAACTTGCAACCTTCGTATGTCACGGGGGCTACGACAAATAGTGTTGCGTTTTCGTGAACGAGTATTTAACCACCTTGGGTGGCCTGATAACAGCGGAAAACAGTAGAACAAACATCTACTACTTCACTTATGATTTCAATGTTCTCACTCGAACTTGCAACCTTCGTATGTCACGGGGGCTGCGACAAATAGTGTTGCGTTTTCGTGAACGAGTATTTAACCACCTTAGGTGGCCTGATAACAGCGGAAAACAGTAGAACAAACATCTACTACTTCACTTATGATTTCAATGTTCTCACTCGAACTTGCAACCTTCGTATGTCACGGGGCCACGACAAATAGTGTTGCGTTTTCGTGAACGAGCTGTCGCGCGACAGCACCTCCTCTTGAATTATTATTAATATTTTAACAACCTCAATAGGCCAGCATGTCCAATTATAGAGGGGAACAGCATCACAAACACCCAGGATTGAGAAAAATCCCCTTTTTTTTTACTTTTTTGCGTTTTCACGATCGAACCCGGAACCTCCATATCGTGAGTCCAGCAACATTACGTATATTTTGGAAAAAAAATACAAAAAATATGGTTGATTGGCATTATGAAGAATAAAAAATCTTAGCTTACATAATTAATATAATGATTGCAAATCACATTCTTTTGATTTTTAATGAAATAATAATAATTATAAGTGATATTTGCTTTTATTCTAAAACATATTTACATGTATATCTCTATGTTTACTTTTGTTTTAAAGTAAAGTATAACGGCACTATCAAATAATTTAATTTTAACACCAATAAACTATTTCTTATGTTTCGTAACATCTTCAAAATCACGGAAAAAATTCGATGCACATTTTGTGGTTTGTACCAATTCTTCACTAAATGCACACTGCTGAAGACCTTGTATGAAAGCGGTTATAAATCTCATCCAAAATTATTATAATTAAGCTAATGGAACGGCTATACAAGACATGCTAGTGATATTTATTAACTTGACTAATATTTCGTCGGTAAGCGAGAAAACCAGATTGTTACTAAAATAAAATAAATGTTATTTAAATTCTGTTTATATTTAGCTGTATTTTTAGAAAATTGTCCGCCTCGATAATTAAGCTAATGGAACGGCTATACAAGACATGCTAGTGATATTTATTAACTTGACTAATATTTCGTCGGTAAGCGAGAAAACCAGATTGTTACTAAAATAAAATAAATGTTATTTAAATTCTGTTTATATTTAGCTGTATTTTTAGAAAATTGTCCGCCTCGATAATTAAGCTAATGGAACGGCTATACAAGACATGCTAGTGATATTTATTAACTTGACTAATATTTCGTCGGTAAGCGAGAAAACCAGATTGTTACTAAAATAAAATAAATGTTATTTAAATTCTGTTTATATTTAGCTGTATTTTTAGAAAATTGTCCGCCTCGAAACATAGTGGTAGCGCATTTGGCTACCGTGCCTGAGGTCGCGGGGTTCGATTCCCGTAGGGAGTCAACATGAAATATTTATTTACATGAGACATTCATATTAGTATTTCATGTGTGATACCTTGGACTGGTACTGAAGCTATAGACTGATCATCTTGCCTTCATGTAATAAAATGATCAAGATACACTGCACTTGATGTACCAATGCAGTGCCCTATGCACCATTGGGTGCGGATAATGGAAAGTAGTAGTATTTTCGTGCATAAATTATATATTTTTATAAACAACATTTTCAGTGTGTCCAAATACTTGTAGCCATAAACTGGATTTCACCCATTACGGGCTAACAACTACAATTTGACGTCTCAACAGAGACGAAAAGTCTGAAAGGAAATGTGGATATCTAGGCGTTTACAGGGCTTAAGCCCTTAAGCCCTGTAAACGCAGGGCTTAAGACCTGTAAACGCCTAGATATCCATATTCCCTTCGAGAGTCTGTTGAGATGTCAAATTATATTTATTTGATTTGCAATAGTAGGTGAAACGAATTTATTTGAACAAAATATACAGAATTTGTCTCTTGCAAATTATTTATTCCTTTATTAATATGGGTAGGTATAATACATACATAGGTTACTTTAAACAATCGTCGCTGCGCCTGCGAATTCAGTTATATGTTTATAAATACAATTTTTTAGAAAAAAAAAAAATTTTTTTTTTTTTAAATTCCTTTCATTTGTAACAAAACAAATGAACAAAAAAATAGAACTATGTGTCGGATCTAGTATTATAACAATTAAATATCCAACAAAACAATATTCGCAAAAAAAGGTGTAGCGGATTTTGCAGGCACAACGACGAAATACGTACTTAACAACATTTTGATACAAATACTTGTAGACAAATTACTGGATTATACCCATGCTGAGCTAATATCGAATATTATTAATATCCCAATAGAGACGGAGAAACTCTAGAAACGAATGTTATCTAGGCGCTTACAGGGCTTTATGACCTCATTGGCTGGGTTAAGTGGCCACTTAATGTATTACAATATTCCCCATTCCGTCCATCATCTGATAACCATATACGACAAATTTCGAAACTTGTAAATATGTTGGACTCTTATTCGTCGTTACACATTATTAAAAGATTTTCTCACTGGTGACATCTGTTGAGAAAATTGTTAAGCATTTTTGGCAATCAACCTTATTTTGGTGAAGGTAAGATCCATCTGGATTCAATTACTTACTAGAAGATGCCTGAAGATGTCTCTTCAATTCGTTTGCTTATGAATTATTATTATTTCAAGCATAATTATTCATATCCCTTGAATTTGGGTTCAGTATTTTTTATTCAATGTGATTTAAAAATAAAAAACTATTGGCCTGAAGCTGAAGCGTAAGAATGATAAAATTTATTCCATCTCGCCTTCATGGAATAAATTATCAAGATTCTTTGTACTGGTGTACTAATGCAGTACCATATTTTGTACCATTTATGCGGATTAGGCAATAACATTAAAAGTTTTGGTTCCCAAAAGAAGAACGCAATTAAATCATTTTTAATTTTGGATTTACGAGCAACTCGGTTTTCGTTGTAAACATGCAACCGATGCCGATGTAATGATGAACGTTTTAGCACGATTCCAACGAGATATTTTAAACAACCGTATGATGAAATTTGTCGATAAAGAACATGATTGCTCTTGATAGATTCTAACATTATGTCTGATAAAATAATATACATGCTGTAAAAACAACATTTACCCATCATACAAGGTTTTGATATGAACCATTATCAAATTGAAATTGTTGGCATAATAATATGACCTTGGTCGTAAAGTTTATTAAATAAAAAACTGGTTTCATATTTGATACCGTATTGTTATGTTAGGTCTGGGCACAGATTACCAACTTATCTATAGACACCTATATGTATCGCAGTTGTGACGCGTACATGACGGTAACTGGTAAAAAATATTTGATAATACCCCAACTACCGAGAAAACTCGGAGGGACAAGATAAGAAAGTCCAGGATGTTGTCAGGTTGGGAAGAGAAAGAAGAAGAAATTGACACGCACACGTTAAGAGAATGGACGACAGTAGAATAGCTGCTCCGTGATGCATCTCTGCCCACCTGGCCGCCGACTTCCTGGACGACCCGCAAAAAGATGGAGGGACAGCTGGAAGTCGACATCCCAAGAGGTAGCATCGAACGAAAATCATGCAGACCCTTAGGTCTATCTTAAGAAGAAGAAGAAGACCAATTACCATTATATACGCGCCACTTTTGCGACATAGAAATGTAGATATGTTGGTAACCTGGGCCCATGAGTACCGATCCCCCACAATATATATTTTTTATTAATATTCATGAATTACATTTGCACAGATTACACCAGCGCTGTGTTAGTGTATTTCTTACTTTAAGTTATCAATCAACTAACTAGCGAATTAACCATCACACCATTTCCTCGAAATGGCGAGAGAATAGAACGTCACACCACTCTGTCCTGCCATATTTTTCTTGCTTCCTCCACATTCATACATCTTCTCATGCACGCACGATAATTATTCCGACTTTGCCACTTTGAATCGCTTGTACTTGACCATGCCATGATTAATTCATTTTATATAAAGCATTATTCTTAGTCGAAAGATGATCTTTTATATAATATTATATATCTTAAATATAATCTTTTATAAATCTTATTTTAAATCTTATATATAAACCTTTATAAACATAACTAATAATTTATTTGGAAATAAATAAAAAAAATAAAAAATCGTCTCAAATTTAATTTTGAGATGAAAGTTCTTAGTCGAACGTGGTGAATGAAGAAGAGAAGAAAGCTCTTCGCCTCGCATAATTTAGTTTTGAGGTGAAAGTTCTCAGTCGAACGTGGTGAATGAAGAAGAGAAGAAAGCTATTCGCCTCGCATAATTTAGTTTTGAGGTGAAAGTTCTCAGTCGAACGTGGTGAATGAAGAAGAAAAGAAAGCTATTCGCCTCGCATAATTTAGTTTTTATTTAATTGAGTCCTCCTCGTAGCATAGTGTATGAGGTAGGGGGTTCGATTCCCGTAGGGAGTCAACATGAAATATTAATTTACATGTGATTTTCATATGAATGTATCATGTGTGATGTGTATAGGATGTACTCACCCGTGTTGTAAGTGATGTGTGATCTCCTAGTGTGTAATTTCATATAATATTATAGAGAATTTGAGAGGTTTGTTACCTCCGCTCCGTGTGGATGTTCTAGTAGTAGTTCCTGGGGAGTGGGGAGTGATCTTAACAACTTTCCACTCTGCAGAAAATAGATAAGCACCCAATTCCCACTTCTTGGTTCGCTAAGATTAAACGCCATGAATGTTTAATGTTCAGAAAAGACAAATGAAAGTCGGTAAGCTTACTTAATTAAGCGCACTTTATACGTGCATGGGCTTAAAAATCAACACTAGTAAAACACATGTCACGTGTAACAGCTCCAGTCAAGATGCCCAGATCCCCCTGGCTTTGACATCGAAAGGGTCGAGAGCTTCAAATACCTGGGAGCGTACGTGACAGAAAATGGGCAGAGTTCAGAAAGAACGGGAATGCGGCTCGGAGTAGACGGCGCCGCATTCAACAGTATGAAAGCTGTCTGGAGATCGGATGTTTACTCGGTTAAAACAAAATGTCGCCTTTATAACGCCTGCATCACACCTGTTCTCCTCTATGGCTGTAAATCGTGGCACCCAACCAGGGCCCAAGATAGCAGACTTCTGAGTGCAGAGAATAGGTGTCTTAGAAGAACATTAGGTGTGCGGTGGTTTTACTTTGTACGGAGCACCGAAGTGAGGCAACGGACACAGTAACCCTTGCTATCTACTTTCATCCAGCAAAGGCGTTTCGGCTGGCTGGGCTATACATTGCGTATCCCTCTCGAAAGCCCTAACCATGCTTGCCTATTCAAAGCATCAGGTTCTCGACGTCCTGGACGTCCACTGCTGACAATTTGCCGGCAGTTTGCGTCAGAGCTGCGGGACGTGGACTTGACTTGGGAGGATGTGATATACTCTTCAACAATGAATTACGTTATTTTTTGCCGCCTCCTTTAGCTATCGTGATTATTTTTTTTAAAAACATGAAAAGAGGGATTACCGTTATTATTTCCATGGAATTAATTTTTTCGAATCGGTCATTTAGGTCAAATAGTTTTAACTAAATTGGACATTTTTAAATTTTTATGTTATCAATAAATCCTGAATATAATTTTGAAACCACCTAAATTTCAAAAGCTCAAACAGGGGAAAACGATTGCCTATCAATCCATCAAAGTGCACATTTTACACGTACTTCGTCGTTTTGCAGAGAAATCAACACACATATTTATCGAACGTCACGTATGTTTGCCGAACAAAGCACGTTTATCGGCAAACAGAGACATGTACACTTTTCTGGGCGAATATTCTGAATATACATTACCCAAAGGGTAAGTTTATACGTACCGTGTTGTTCACCCAAAATGCAGAGCAATAATCCGGAGTAGGAGGAGTGTGCTAGGTATATAGCTCATCTTAGGTGAATATTATCGAATCTCGAATAATTACATCAATTTATTAAACAAATCAAGATAAAGAAAAATTGCAATTTATTTATAATTTTTCTTTTTTTTTAATTTATAATCTTTCAATACTCATTTTATTTATAATCTCATTTTATTTATAAACTCATTTTTATTTTTATTTATAATCTTTCAATACTCATTTTATTTTTCATATTCATAGCTTTATTAAGGAAATAAACACACCGGTATAGAAAAATAAATTAACAACACAATATATAAAAATATGCTTACTCTAATAAAAAGAAAAGAACTCGTGGTTAGGTGGATTTATCTATTTATTTTATTCATAGGAAAGTCAAAGTCAAGTCATAGGTCAAAATTTACAGGCATTCACTTGAAAATATTGTTGTTAGTATTCTTGCACCTTTTTGTGCCAATATCCATTAATGTGCACAACACAGGAAAATTTATTAATTTATATAAAATATAAACACATGATACCTTATTATTTTACTTCTGTAACGTTATTTATTTATATTTTAATATTGTGCACACAGTGATATGTTAGGTACAATGAACTAAGATCAATTTAAGGTAATATTTACAACTTAACACCAATAACGTGGACAACACAATGTACAAGACAAATTTCTGAAGACAGTGCATTATATACTTGGTATAATTGTATAATGATTTTGATCGGATAATAATTCTTATAAAATGACTCTAAAACTAATTATTTAGATGTAAACAATGACATTTATGCATATTCATGTATGTTGTATACGGTGGCGGTGGATTGATTAGTTGAATTTTAGTTTACCATCGCCAGTATTTTGTGAATATCCAGTTGATGTCTGGTTGTTCGTTCTTATATTTTTAACGTGTTTTGATATACGGTTAATTGTAGGTTTGTTTCAATACCTTCTGTTAATTTAAAAAAAATGTGTGTTACGCAAACATTGGAAAAAGAAAATATTATTCTTTAAAAGAAAAATTATTTCGCAATTTTAACATTTCCGTCTATGCAAATCACTTCTGAAGTACCTACTTTTATTTTGGCCCTGCTACCGACTTCCGGTGGAAATTGAACTTCTCTTGTGAAGGAGTACCTACACCTACACAGGAATTTATAGGAATTTCACAGTGACATGACTGACAATTGGATTTATACGTTTCTGGAAAGGGACTTACAAGTATTTCCCGTTCAAAAATCTAATTTCCTGTAAGAAATTTAAAAATAAATATACGTACAATTCAGTTTTGAACACAATGCTTGTATCATTAAAAGTTTTTGGTACACTAATACATAATTTTTTGAATGGAATTCAGCTTATATAAAATTCATATTATATAAATTAACAAAAAGTGTAAATACCTATTATAAGTAAGTAGCGATTACAAAAATTTTCGGGTCTCTCGAGTTTCATGTCAGAAGAAAGAATATTTAAATAGAAAAAAGCCAACTACTACTTTCCCTTATCCACACCTAATGGTGCATATGGCACTGTATTGAAACAAGTGCAGAGAATCTTAATCGATGTATTACATGAAGGTACGGTGATCAGTCTTACGCTTCAGTTCCCGTCCAAAGTATCACACGCGGTATAGCTACCTAACCCTCCAATTATTTATTAATATTGTGCGAAAATTGCCCTCAATAAGCGATGATTATTGTTCTGATAAAATAATATTTCTCTACATTTCTGCATAGGTCATTTCTTCAAAAAAGTGGATATTTTGCACCAGTTCTTCTATTATCGTTTTTGTGCAATTTACGAGTGTAGTTTATTTGCATTTCTACAATAATAATTCATGCCATCAAATACATAATACGCTTTGTATTTATTTGATTAAAATTGTGTTTAATACAAAATGTAAGACCGGCAAACGGAGAAACGCGCATTTTGTGAAATTTTCGGCCTCTTACTTTTACTTTACAAAAGGCGTGGGAAAAAATTGTTTGGGTGTTTCTTAATCGTGTTGAAATGCACTAAGTATATGGAATCAATTCATTAGACATACTACAGTAACATTTGAACTCATTTTAACCTAATTTTGTAGTTTTTTAACGTATCATTCAGTTCAAGTAGATATAATTTATGTATTTAATATTACGTTATACCTATTAAGAATGATGTTCAACTTTTGATGTATCTCACGGTAAATGGACTGACATTCACAGATCATATTGTTTTTACGTTTAAAACTTCAGCCCAGGTGTTTGCCTAGTGGTGCAGTGGTTAGCGCGTTGAAACTCCATTCATTTGGTCATTGAATCTATTCCCGAAACGGTAAATATGTAATTAATGCTGCTTTTCACATACATTATATCACATGTGATAGACACTTTGAACTGGCACTGAAAAGAATATCCCTGCCATCAACATACGCAATATTCCTTTACGTAATAAATATATAAATATATAGATCCGTTCGTAGCGTTTGATACACTAGTCGGGTAATATTTGGTATAAAATGTACGGTAATATTTGGATAAAATGTCTTAGAAGAATTTTAGGTGTGCGGTGGTTTGACTTTGTAAGAAACACAGAGGTGAGGCAACGGACACAGCAACCCTTGGTATCTACTGCTATCCGGCGAAGGCGTTTCGGCTGGCTGGCCATATACTACGTATGCCTCCCGAGAGCCGCCACCATGCTTGCCTATTTTACAAGGCATCAGGTTCTCGGCGTCCCGGTCGTCCACTGTTGACAATTTGCGTCAGAGCTGCAAGACGTGGACTTGACTTGGGAGGATGCACGGGAGCTGGCGGCCGATCGCTTGGCCTGGAGGCAGTTTGTGGATTCCATATGCTCCACATAGGGAGCGGATATGGTATAATGAAATTAATACGGTACGGGATAAATCACGATTACCAAGCGTTACTAACGGATGTTTATAAAACCAGCCCTAATCAGGTAATATTCCATACATTTTGTTCCAAATATTACCCGGTTAGTATATCGAACGTTACGAACGGATGTTTATAAAACTGGCCCCGAGGATAACGAAATTTCAAAACACCGAAGCTTGAGAAAAAAAAAACTTTCATTGTTGCCACCTCACAGGGAATCGAGCCCGGAACTATGGCGTCGTGGTGAGTCCAGCATCTTGGTCGTTAAAGACGGCTATAATAAACAAATGATTGATTGACGTTTTCACCTGTTACAAATAAAAAAAATTACATTTGACATTTCGGGTCAAATCATTTGGTCAAACGGAATTGTGTTTTAGTAAAGTTGTTTGTCATGAATTCTAATAATAAATTGCGTTGTACAAAGGTAACAAATATATTTCTTTTGTTGCTTTAGTTGAAATCCTAACCACTGGTTCTCAATGAAAAGGAAATATATTATTTTTATAAATGTGTATTATTTTACATCACGTTATGGAGTTCCCTAAGGACGGAACCATGATTTAAAATTTCGTAAATAAATCGTTTAAATTGAATGATCTCTAAACGGATTTTAATAGGTCAGGTGATAGATGAGAAATAAAATATTCGAATGTTTCAAAATGGAAAATAAAATAGATATAAGAATTGGTTACTTTACATTTATGGTATGGAATTTTTTTATTATTATATTTATTAGTATATTATTATATTTTTTTACATGGACTAATATATTTTACATTACACTTAATTTATTTTTTTCCTAACTATTCTTATCCTATCATTATTATTAATTCAATTTAGCCATGATATAATATCTACACTAATATTTCTCACATATGTATTTTTTACACTTAGCCCTAAATAAATTTAAATTTTGTTCATTTTTAATTCATCTGGCATCTCCTCATACATTTTGATGCCCTTATACATGAGACAATTCTGTGACATAGTTTTTCTTTTCTTTTCTATTTTTTTATATTTTTTGAACCTCTTGTTGCATATTTATGAAAAAAGTCATTGTTTTTAAATTTGTTTTGCAAATATCTTGGAATTATCCCTTTAACAATTTTGCTAATTTCATTAGCAACATTATATTTAATTCTTTGGTTTACTGACATAATATTCAAGAGTTTAATCATTTTTTTAATGTTTGTTCTTCTACTGCACTTCAATATGATTGCATTGCTTTGTTTTGTAGAATTTAAGTAATTTTTAGCTCTCCTTCATTACTAAGGTATAATAAAGATGAGCAGTAGTCTATATGTGGGACAATTATACTCTTGTATACTTGAAGATAATATTACCTAGGCACTAGGTAGGTACACACTAAATAAATTTATTTATTTATGTTTCTTTACAATATAGTTGTATAACTTTTTTTCATTTTTAAATTTTATTTAAAAATGATAATTTATAAATATACAGTGTGTCCCGTAAGTAGTGAACTAACGGAATATTGGTAGAAAAAAATTCTCATGTATCCAAATACTAATTAATACAAGTAGTGCTAGAGATATGAGTTTTTAAAATATTTTTTAAAATTTCTGTTACTGTTTACACACAAAAAGTGCTATTATTATTTCTTGTTGTTTCTATTTCTACTTTTTTATTTATCAAGGTCGTTGAAAAAACGTTTGTCTTCCAAATTAAAATGTTATTTATTAATTATTAATGGCAACACAAATATTTAAAACAATCACAAATTAGAAGTTAAAACAAGTGCAAAACACATTTTAATCACAAAATGTGCAATGTAATATAATATTTGAGCGATGGTGTAAAAAAAAAAACATGAAAACCTAGTAAAACCTTATTTTATCCTTATCCTTGCTAAAATTCAGTTTTTGCTTTTGTTTTCCTAATTGTCCGCCTCGTGGCATAGTGGTAGCGCATTTGGCTACCGTGCATGAGGTCGCGGGTTCGATTCCCGTAGGGCGTCAACATGAAATATTGATTTATATGTGATTTTCATATTAATATTTCATGTGTGATACCTTGGACTGGTACTGAAGCGTAAGGCTGATCACCTTATCTTCATGTAATTAAAATGATCAGGATACACTGCACTTGGTGAACCGATGCAGTGCCCTATGCACCATAGGGTGTGGATAAGGGATAGTAGTAGTAGTAGTTTCCTAATGCATAGTACTTATTTGACTGAAGAGATTATATTTAATGATAATTGGATAGAATTTTCGATTAAAAAATTTAACTTCTTATTCAATTTTCTCGAAAACTAGGAGTCAAATAATTTATTTTTTTACAAAATCCACTCTAATATTATGTAGATTCACTGGTTTCCCGCTTGTACATCGATTTTTGTTACACCATGAACTACATTATATATATACTATTATATATTAATGAATAAACTAGAATAAAATGTATTAAAATGAAAGTTTTTTAATTGATACAATAATTTTTAATATTTATAATGATTAATTAAACAGATTTACTGCACAAACCATAAATGCAGTCAAAATTAAAAAATAATATAATTCGTGACTTGAAAACAATTGTGAACCTTTGCTCTAAACAAACAAAAATGCCAAGGTGATTATTAAACGAGATGCTCCATAAATGATATACTCGTAATATACGCGTCATGTTCACGATATTATTACTTATGATTTTAATCTTCCTGTCTGCCAAAATTTGCAGATGAGTAAATTAGATCACCTTTAATTTACATTGTACAGTCCCAATTTGGATTAAATAATTTAATTTCAATAATGTTATATATATGGGAATGAATATAGACATCTCATCCAAGGTGTAAGATATCGTTTTTTTTTTTAAGAAGGTGGTTGAGTGTGGATTATTGGGAGGCTGCAAGATGAGGCATATGTCCAGCAGTGGACCTATAAAGACTCATCATCATCATCCGTTCCCTATGTGGAGCATATGGAATCCACAAACTGCCTCCAGGCCAAGCGATCGGCCGCCAGCAAAGTGCATCCTCCCAAGTCAAGTTCACGTCCAGCAGATCTGACGCAAACTGCCGACAAATTGTCAACAGCGGACGACCAGGATGCCGAGAGCCTGATGCCTTGTAAAATAGGCAAGCATGGTGGCGGCTCTCGGGAGGCATACGTAGTATAAGCCCTAGCCAGCAGAAACGCCTTCGCCGGATGACAGTAGATACCAAGGTGCCTCACCTCACCTGTGTTCCTTACAAAGTCAAACCACCGCACACCTAAAATTCTTCTAAGACACCTATTTTTAAAACTCAGAAGGCTGCTATCTTGGGCCCTGGTTAGGTGTCACGATTCGCAGCCATGGAGGAGAACAGGTGTGATGCAGGATGTGATGCATAAAGACTAATAAATTCAAATCTAGTACCTATTGTCTGTCTGTCGTGGTGTCACAGTAAAAACGTGGGGAAACATGCATGTGATAACGGGCTCGATTCCGGTTTTGGCCAATCTGAAATTTTAAAGATGAAAGATTTTTTTAAATAAGTAGGTAACTTATACATGGATAAATGCATGAAAGAATTGAAAAGTATGGGTGTGGGAGCAAAAATGAGTGATTTGATTGTCGGTTGCCTTCTGTACGCTGATGACGCAGTGCTTCTAGCTGATAGCGAAGAGGAGCTGCAGTCCTTGGTCACAAAGGTGTACGATGTGTGCAAGGAGAGTGATTTGTTAATAAATGTGGAAAAGTCAAATGTGATGGTTTTTGAAAGAAATGTGAATATGACCTATGTAAGATTATAGTAAATGGAGACAGGTTAAAGCATGTTGAAGATTTTGTATATTTTGTATATTGGCAATAATATTTTAATAAAAAAACGAAAAGTTGGACCTTATGGACTCCACTCTATTCCTAGGTCTAACTATTGATTGTACACTACAATGGGGGCCTCACATCACTAAGTTAGTTCCGCGGCATATGCAGTCAAGAAAATCAGGAATCTTTCTGATATAGGCACTGTAAGACTGGTCTATTTTTAGTTACTTCCACAGTTTCCATGTCGTATGGCATTCTTCTGTGGCAGCATGCTGCTGATGTTATCAGAATATTTATCTTGCAAAAACGAGCGATTCGGGCCATCTATGATTTACCTCCTAGACAATCTTTGCGTCATAAATTTAAAGAAATGAAATTTTTAACATTCACATCTCAATTTATTTACGAAAATTTAATGTTTGTTCATAAAAACAAGGAACTGTTCCCGAGAAATGGCGACAAGCATGATAGGAGCACCAGAAATAGAAACAAATTTGCAGATAATATAAGCCGTCTGCAAAGGGTCAGCAAGTCGTTTAGAGGGCGATGTACACGCCTGTATAACAGGGTTCCAGAAAGCATTCAAACATTATGTATTAAGAAATTTAAACCCATTTTTAAAAAATAATAATGTCTGAAGGCGTTTTATCAGATGGGTGACTATTTTGAGGATCCAAACCCTTGGACGTGATAATTTATATTCTTATAGTTGTTTCATATAATTTTTATTATGGTTTGTGATATTTTGTTTATTTATTTCGTCAAAAAGTGATTTTTGTATTCTACTTAGAAAAATGTGATTAAAACTGTGCCAGTTTTATGGTAAATGTTCCAATACAATAGATTTACTCATACTTGCGTTTCAGTGTACCTGTCAATAATAAAAATAATTTCAAGTTAATGCATTACTCTTCAATAACGTAACATGCATAATAGGTTGACGTACAAAATCACACAGTCTAATACATGATAAAAGATTCACCAATAAATCATCTCAATGCCGTTTAAAAAAAAAAGACAGAAGTGATCAGAAAACCGTGCGAAATCGTTTTGATCCACTTCGTAAATGGTCGGATGGTCTATCAATCAGGTTACATAATGTCTTATAATCATTATAAATCCAATAGGTAATATTCAGCTTTGTCTGACCGCCTAGTAGGGACAGGCGGGCGGGGCGGGGCGGAGCGGGGCTAGTTGTAACAGAGTTAGATAAATTAATAATTCAAAAAAAGATTTT
>JAGVSP010004941.1:0-19754 GCA_022494985.1 Micrasema minimum
AAAACAAACTTTTTTTGTTTTTCCTTGTTTTATAAAAAACCCCTTTTTTTTCTGGGGGTAAACCCCTTTTTAAAAAACGTAAATTTTCAAAAATTTTTCCCGGGCCTATTTAAAATTTAAATTTTAGGGGTTTTTTTTTTTGAAAAAAAAAAAAAAAATTTGGTTTAAAAAACCAACACGGAAAAAAAAGTTTTCCCTTCTTTTAAAAAACTTTTTATTTTATTTTATTGTTTTTAATTTTTAAATTAAAAAATTTTTAAATAATAAAAAAAAAAATTTAAAAAAAACCAAAAGGAAAAAATTTTTTTTTAGTCTTAAAAAAATATTAAAATTTTTTTATGTTTAAAACCTTCCCTTTTCCCCTTTTGCCTTTTCGGAAAAAAAAAAATCCCCCTCCTGCATTTTGGGAAATGTATTTTGTAAATTTTAAATTAAAATTTAAAAATTAAAAATTATAAAAATTCCCAATATTTTAAAAAACTTCTAAAATTGTTTAAAAATTAGCTCTGGAAATTTTCTTAAAATGTGGATTTATTCATCGATTTTTCGATCAAAATTATTTATTTCCCGTCGCTGAAAATTCTATAAATATGTATTTAAAACCTTACTTTTTGACCGAAGAATATCAAAAGTTCTGAAGGCCTGTTACATATTTGTAACATTTATGTTATGTGGATTTTCTCATTACATTAGTCCAGTTGTAAAAACGTATCATCGGGACGCAAAGGTTTAAGACTAATTTTTACCTCTTTAGTCCTTCTCTTGTACTTACGCTGCCGGATTACACAAAGCTTGTAACTCGATATTGACACCTGCAGTTTGCTTTTTTCGATACACCAAATTATATAAAAACCTGTTTGGGTCAGATCATAAGCGATCTTTACAATATTCTCATCTAAAATTATAAATTATGTTTCGTTTCATTCTCGCTGACACAAATCAATTTAAAAAAAAAAAAAAATCTTGAGAGAAAAAAACGCTCTGCGAATTTAAAAAAAAATTAGGATATTCAAATATTGACACGTTCATAATGGAGTTCTGGTACCAACCCTTATGTATGGTAGTGAAGCGTGGTGTTGGAAAAAGAAGCACGAAAGTAGATTGAATGCAGTTGAAATGCGATCTCTCAGGCGAATGTGTGGTAAAGACTATGTATGATAGGTGTACAAATGTCGAAATTAGAGCAGAGTGCAAGACTGAGATAAGCATTACAAAATTAAGAAACGTCTGTAACGATGGTTCGGTCATGTAGAGCGAATGGATGATGAAAGAACGGCTAAAAAAATATATGTTGCGACTGTGCTGGATGTAGAAATCGAGGAAGGCCGAGAAAGACATGGCATGATCAAGTAAAACAAGTGCTTGAAAGTGGGCATGGCATGTAAGAAGTCGGAATAATCGACGTGCGTGCTTGAGAAGATGTATTATGAATGTAGAGGAAGCAAGAGAAGTGTGCCAGGACAGAGTGGTGTGGCGTTTTATCCTCTCTGCCTACCCCTTCGGGGAAATGGTGTGATGGTTAGTTAGTTAGTTAGTTAATAAACAAATTAATATGTGTATTTACTTTATGTTTGCAAAAAAATGTCTAATACTGATGAGATTTCAATACTAAAAAAATAAAATTTTAATCCCGTTTTTTTTTGGTCGTATTCTTTCGAGCGCGAGTGTATCTCGAAGATAAAACATTAGCGGCGTGACATTAAATGGAATAATTTATATTTTATTATTATATTTTTACTAGTTTCATTACGTAATTCTGCAACCGTTCTCTGCTTCTTGTCTAGGCCAAGAAAGGTCTTGTGATTTACGCGAATTCTCTTCCAAATGGGAATGACATCATAAATAAATGTTTATAATGTAAAAGCAATTTACATTTTTGATCGATTCACTAAGTAGCAAAGCCGCTCTAGAGAGAATAAAAATTTGAATCGAAATATGACTTATTTATTCAGTATTTTTTTATAGGAAGTAATAAAATTTATAAATAGCGATTAGGATTAGGTAATATGCGATATCTAAGGCCAAAATTGTTTGTTTTTTTATGAGAATAAAAGTATCGATTAAGCCTCGTTTTTACTTTTTTTCGGCTTTCCAGTAACCACCACTAAAGGGACAGTAAATAAAAAAATACATAAAATTGTGGGGAGTTTAATAATTTATTTTTCTTTTCAGTAAAAGAAAACGGGATTATTTTTCGCCTACATTTTGTGCGCGCCGCGAACTTGGTCCCATACAAATAGTTTAGGAAAAAAAAACTCATTTCTTTTTAGCTTCAGTGCTCATCTTAAGCTCCAAATCAAAACACCTGCACATAGGTTATAAAAATGTCAATTTTCGTATTGGCAAAGTATGTAGTTACCCCTTTGTGTTATACGTCCAATTGTCTTTTTCACATTGAACACAATAATTGGAAGCTATAAAATACAAAATTTATGTATGACATTCATTGCCAAGAAAACTAACGTTACCAATTGGAAATTTACCGACTTGACAAAATATATTTTTTTTCTGTTTACTTTTAAGAGAAATTCACAATGTACGTCCTGAAATTTATTTTTAATGTCGAAATTAGAGCAGAATGCAATGCTGAGATAAGCATTATCGATCAAATTAAGAAACGTCTTTTACGATGGTTCCGTCATATATAAAACAATCTACGATGCGAGTGTGCCTAGGTGTAAAAGCCGAGGAAGGCCGCTAAAGACACGGCATGACCAGGTAAAACAAATACTTGAAAGTGGCCATGTGAACAGTCGGAATAATCGGCGTGCATGCATGAGAAGATGTATGAATGTGGTGGAAGGGAAGTGTGTCAGGACAGAGTGGTACCTATGGCGTTCTATCCTCTCTCTCTAACTCTTCGGAAAAATGACGAGCTGGCTTTGGTTAGGTATGTTTTATTTATGAAATGATTTCTTCAATATTATATCTCTCTATTATAAAAGCAAAATGCAATCATCCCGTGTGAATATTAAACAATTTATTTCATTTGTATCAAAATGTGCAAGGGTAAGATTAGAGGGTTAATAAAGATGAATTATTACACACCTACTTTCCCTTATTTTCTTTTTTCTGTACATAAACAGAACATTCACAGGTGTGAATGTTCCAGTTACAAATATACATGTGAAAATGATATTTATTACAAAATTATTAAATATTAAAAAAAAAAAATAGGCTCTATAATTATACATATAAAAACTAAGAAGAAGCAATTATAAAAGTAATAAAAAATAAAATATATACATGCGTACATAATAAATATATAATACATATAAACAATAATCAATATACGAGAAATATTTTTACTATATTATTATGTATTTACTAATAATAATTCTAGACATGTGGTTCTAAAATAAGTTACATTATTTACAAAATATCATCTTATCCACACATAATGTTACTGAGGGAACTGCATTGGAACCCCGAGTGCGGTGTATCTTTAAAATTTATAACATGAAAGCAATATGATCAGTCTTACACTTAAGTCCAAGGTATCACATTTGAAATACACATTAAAATAAACATTATTTTAAATTGACCCCATCGGGAATCGAATCCACGACCTCGTGCATGGTAGCCCAACGGGCTAACCACGACACCACAGTGATGGTAGGTTTTGTCAAAATCTAACACATTAAACATTATTTTGTTTAAAAAATGATAAATTCGTCAACCGTCTCCATACAAAGTCACGAATCTCATTTAGTCTTAGCGCCTCGCCTCCGCTCGTCTATTTGTTGTTCGACTTATGATGGTCCATGTAGACAAACACAGCATACCAAATCACAACATGTCACATCTATCCTAATGAATGTATTTGTGTGCCCGATATGTTTCCACGAACCATGAAGCCTTGCATATAATAAACAAGCATTATGCTTCATGAAAATATTCATTCGACCGGCCATCGCGTTCGCTTTGTCCGCAAAGTGGCCCCACGAAAATGAGCCGGTGAAATATGGAACTCTCAATGTCTTACTTGAAGCCTCCTTTCATATGCGGAATTATGGCACATTGTTCGATACTGTCGAATTCCGTGATTTGCAGCCCGAACGTGCGAAGCGGTGCTAAGGTGAAATTTCTCTTTAGGATTATTTATTTAACTGCTTGTCAATATAACTTTGAAGATAAATTTTAATAATTTAATAAACAAAATTGAGAATGAAAGATTCTATTTTTATTAACCGTTTTGTTAGTTTTATTCTTGTTTCGCCATTTTTGTTCCTATGTGGAGTTGTGGAGTATGTGGTCATCACTAGATCCCTCCAGGAGACCTTATCGCCAGCCAGCACTCTCGCCTAATCCCACGTCATGCCCGCATCCATCAGCTCCGCCGAGCTTTGTTAGTTTTACATCATGTTTATTTTTATGTGCCTCGCCTAGCCCGTTGGTCTATGTACAATGCATGAGGTCGCGGATTCGGTAACTAAAGAAGTATGTTAATGTTCATTTATGCTCCACCTAGAAGAGAACGTGCCAAAAGAAGCCACCATACAAACCAGACAAAATGGCAAATGGCAATAATGGCAAACCATTGCTATAATTAAAGATGACACGAGGAGCCACTGCCTGGGAGGATCGTAAATTATCCCGTACAAACAAATTACCCTCGCAAAAGCGTTACTTATTATCCCCGGGGACTTTAACTAAAATATTTATTCTCTGAATAATTTGTGTTTTCATTCTTATTCACGCGCAATACATACGAGTATATAGACACAGTATACTTATCTACACTTGAAGTTCAGGGACTTAATGCTGGAGTCATTCGTTTTTAAAATCGGGTGTGAATCTTTGAGTATCCTACATGAATTGTTTTAATAAGAGTATTTTCTTATTTTATTATTTATTTACGGACATGAAGTCCATTTAAACACAATAACATGTTATGTACATGAAAAAAAAGTAGCAGAAAGGGTAAGTACTACTACTTTCCCTTTTCCGCACCCAATGGTGCATAAGGCACTGCATTGGTACACCAATTGTAGTGTATCTTGATGATTTATTACATGAAGGCAAGATGATCAGTCTTACGTTTCAAGGTATCACACATGAAATATCCAATAAACTAAATAAAAACAGCAAATTAGTAGTATTAATTTAAATCAAATGTGTACGTTACTTTAAAAGAAAATCAAATAGATCGGATCTCCTTCTTCCTCAGACATCTTCGTTCCAGGGTTGGACATAGGCCTTTCCATTTTTCTCCATTCATCCCTATCCTTGGTCATGCGCTACCATTCAGATCACCTTGTTATTGTCTATTGGCATTTCTTTGCCATTCTAGGGATTATTCATTGGGATGAATCTGTTGAAGCAATAATTCTAAGTCCAAAAATCGGTGACAAGATGTCACGTCTTTCGGGAATAGGGTCCCCTGTTTTTCTCTGGCACGGTCGCCGGGGGCCAGCGGCGCCCCGCGGGGTCCCGACACTCTATCACCGGTAGAAATATCAATGGCCGAGCCGATAATTCGATGGAATCATTGTGGACGCATTCCCGACCGCCGTTATGGGGAATCGCAGCGAGATCCGCGCAGGAAAACGCCTCGAAGGTGGTAAATACCTTGTTCACATTTGTAATTCAAAGTTCCGAAACGACTTCATCGTAGAGGAATGCTGATTTGGTCATGAATTGGTCGCCGGGGGATATTTAGAAATTCTTTCAAGTGTTTATGACATGTTGGTGAATTTCGATCCAATATTAATGAACTGTTCTGAAACGACCACCACTTACATTTTTTCATTTTTTTTAATGGTATATATTTGAATTCATTCAATCACAGTAAGTTGTTACAAATATATATATACAATATTGAAAGTAAATTCTTAGGTATATGCAAATGTAAAAAAAAATAATATATGAAGCATGCTGTCTGACTGCAACCTGCAGGTAAAAGAGGGACTGTCTAACCTCTATTTGCTATCAGTACTAGCTAACTAACTAACCATCACGCCATTTCCCCGTAAGGGTAGACAGAGAGGATAGAACGCCATACCACTCTGTCCTGACATACTTCCTTTGCTGTCCTGACATCTTCTCATGCACATACGCCGATTATTCCGACTTTTCACATGTCCACCTTCTATATCCAGGCACACTTGCATTTAAACTCCTTTTAGCCGTTCTTTCATCACTCATTCGCTCCACATGACCAAACCAACGTAAAAGCCCTTTCTTAATTTTGTCGATAATTCTTATCTCAGCCTTGCACTCTGCTCTAATTTCGACATTTGTACACCTATAATACATAGTCTTACCACACACTCGCCTGAGAGATCGCATTTCAACAGCATTCAGTCTAAAATTATTCATTTTTATTTAGTTGGATCCTAGTAAGTGTCGTTATTTTTAAGACGGCAGATGAGGCAAAACCATTTATCCGTATTATATAATATGGCAGCTTTAAGGCCTGTCCTTTGTCAAAATATATGGTTCACTTTTATGGCGTCGACTCGACAGTTGTATACACTCGAAAAGAAAGACGTGAAATTAAAATGTAAAATTGACAAAACGCACAGACAAAACGAAAATCATTTGACAACGCTTCAACAAACGGCCATAAACAAGACGTAGCCACAGGGGTAGGCAAAAAACCAAAAATATTGTGAACTTTGTCTTTTGCCGCGCAATAGATTGACTGACTAACTCACCAACAGTAGGCAGAGAGGATAGAACGCCACACCACTCTGTCCTGGCACACTTCCCTTGCCTCCTGACAAGACATGGCATGATCAAGTACAACAAATACTTCATGTGGTCATGTAAAAATTCTGAATAATCGACGTGCGTTCATGAGAAGATATTATATGAATGTGCAGGAAGTGTGCCAGAACAGAGCGTTCTATCCTCTCTGCCTATCCCTTAGGGGAATTAGCGTGATGGTTAGTTAGTTAGTTATGTATTATTTATGTTCAGCTTCCTTACTAATTAATAATCGTGATTTGATATTGTGCTGATGTTTACCTAAATACAATCAATGCTTCATTGATTTGCTAAAAAATACAATATAAAACTATGTTTTGGTTAACCGCAGGTACATTCGTAACGGCAATGCTTTAAGCTGAAAACAATGATCACATTTTTGGTTTTACCATTGCGTTTCTCTTAAGTCATTCAAGGTGGCCTTGAGTAACTTTATTAGGTGCCATATATTTAAAAGCTCTTTCTGGGAAAGATTCCAAAGCTTGCGGTATATGGAAAAGAGATTTTCGAACTTGTAAATAGCGTTAAAAAAGCCCCCATGGGACTCTTACATTTATTTCTGAATCCTCAATGTCAAAAGAAAGATAATTTTCAATACATTGTTTGTAATAATATACTGTCTTCATTGTCCTATGATTTGTAACACCAGTCTACTTTGCGACCATAATAAAAGTTAAGAGAAACCTTAATTATTTAGGTCTACCAAACGTTATTGTTCTTGAGCTTTGTGGTAAAACAAATCTTATGCTTTGGTTACTCTAGCGGAAATAACGATAGGAAAAAATCGTCTGCCATCATCTGTAGTTGTATTTTTAAAATCTTATTTAAAATCAAGAAACTGAATCGTTTACAACCAAGTAAAATGTATTTAAAAGGAATAATTTGTAACAACATTTCGAATTACTGGATTATACCCATGCTGGGTTAATCAACAAATGTGAAACGTTCTATTCTGCAAATTATCGAAAAATTACATCAAATTTGAAACGTTCTGTGTGATTTCATACTAATAGAACTTCCGAAACTTGTCATGTATGGTTATCAGATGGTGGGCGGAATGTTGTAATACATCAAGTGGCCACTCAACTATCCAATGACAGGACATAAGCCCTGTAAACGCCTAGATAATCCACATTCGTCTTCAGAGTTTTTCTGTCTCTGTTGGGATATCAATAATATTTGGAATAGATTTTTAATTACGAATATTTATGTTAATATACAATACATATATTACTTACTCAATCGAAGTTTGTAATGAAATCAATAAATAAATTGATCCCTCGGTGATAAATATTTTAAATTTTATTTCAGGTTACATTACATATAGAAATAAATGCATACAATATTATTCATCGATTGATTTGATATTGATGCATACAATATAAACGGGTGATTTTCATTTTTCATGAATACGTTTAATGCCATCGCACAAGGAAAACCATTAGGAAAAAGCGATTGTTTTCAATTGAGTGGTATTATTTCTTCAATGACGAGTAACGATGGGTAAACATATTTCCCGTTGTTGGCTGTTTGTTCACACATAGTAGTAAAGTAGAAGTATTATTTCATTTCACACTGATGGAGATACTCTGAAACTTGTACTAATCGAAAGGATAATATTTTCTTTTCTATATTTGGTTATAATCTGGCTACCTCTGTTACATGGCACTGGGTGATTCTGAATTATCGTAAAATTAATATTTTTGTGAAGCCGAACGAGTGTTTCAAACACGAAAACATCAGAACAAAAAATCAGATCAAAGTTCATTGGGTTAGTTCCGACTTTACAGATAATAACATTATATAATAATATTATTTAGCGTTACAAATACACTAAACCATAGTATTTATAGTATTACTAAAGTACGTAAGTACCTTTAAACATTGATTTCTCTGTATAATTTTTGCCCTCCTTTCTTTTTTATATTAATTTGCATCTATGATAATATGTCATAATATTCAAATGTAATACAATTAGTACCTACACATTTAATAAGGTTAGTTTAGATTTTTCAGTCTATTTCTCCTCCATCGTATTGAAATTTCATAGGCAAAAATAAGATTTATTCAATGTTTACGTTTTTGTTATCAAATAAAATGAGTATTTGCTGAATAAATCGTACTCATTTGCTATTCAAAATTATTACTTCTAAGCGCGCAACTATTCAAATATTTGGCAAAAAACTTGTATGCTTTGACTACTTCAAATAATTTGTCATCTTCTGTTTTAAGTTCGAAACACAACATATTTGAACAGTTCGTGGTATAAAATCCGTCTGGCGCTAAGAAAGTCTGTGGATCTATAATAATCGTAAACACAAGAATGTGAGAAAATAGGTGTGAGGAAATTATTGTCACAGCAGTTTGTAGGGAAATATTCCCTTTCTCCCGTTACACGATCACAAAGGTAATGAAATAATGCTGTAATACTAATATACCAATACTGTAATACCGAAGCCCAATGCTAACGAGGCATCAAGGATTGTTTGTCCAGTGGGTACAAGTTCTGAATGCTGTGTTTGTGCCACTGTTTACCATTCATTTCTCTCGTGTTGTATCATTATTTTGTCTCCATTTTCCATTTGTGTCGGACTGTGAGGTTGTCTATTTAGCGTTCTGTACACTTGTCGCGCTGCGACTGAGGATTTTTGTGGAATCCATTAGTTAAACAAACCAAACTGGTTGTGTGCGCAGCAGTTACTACAAGGGCCACGCTTTTCCCTCTTCAGCGGTTACCAACCCGATTGCCACCAGACAAGGCAAACAATTGTATCGACTTATTGTAATCGATTCATGCGATCGTTCACTTTGTTTTGTCAGTTAGTAGAAAGACAAATAATATTATAATTTCTCTGGTAGTAGAATTATCGATAATTCTGAAACAACGTAAAACGAAAAGTTCTGTATTGATGATTCAAATCGGTAATTCAATAGTTTTTTCTTTGTATGCAAATAAAAGTGCATAGTTCACTGCATTAGTATAACATAAAATTTAAAATGAATATTTAAAATATAAATCATTATTTAAGAGATTTTATGGTATTTTTCTAGATAGACATTCATTATTATCGGTAACACTTTTTTTAAATAATTAATCCAGAAAAATGTAAAAAAGAATGTAAAAAAATCTCCGTATATCTACAATTTCAATTTTGTATTAAGACGGCACTTTAAATTTATAAACTTTAAAAATACTACCTTTGCGCTGGAACTAATTAAACGAAGCAATTTAGAATTATAAATACATTATTATATCTACTTACAAAAAGGGATAAAAAGAGAGACATTTTAAAAACCTTTCTGCCACAAGTGTCTTACCTCTGGCGCGCCACTCCCGTGTAAACACCACCGGTCCTACAGCTTCCGTTCATTAGCGTCTTTGACATCTACACTCGAGGTCCTTCTTGGGACCACTGCTCGGCTACCGGCTACTGGAAGCCCCGAGTAGGGCCACTGCTCGGATACCAACCTGGTACTCCGGTGTTGACTCAGTCATGATACCCACTCAGCGCGCACAATGGACTGGAATGTTTGTCATCTGTTTTGTGAGCGTCTTATTTTCAGATTGCTTAAACAATTATTATGCACTAAAATAATAAGTTGAAAATCATTTCTTACTTCTTACTGTCGTTTGGGCGTAATACCAAAAATAAAATACCAGTAAAACATAATAAACCCAAAAAATAAAATAACACATATGGTGGAATTAAATTTTTGGCAAAATTCAACACATTTTATTTAAATTTTAAAACTTAATTTTTTGAAAATTTCGTGATAATATTTTACGCAGTTGTTTGAAATTTCGTACATCATAAAAAGCTTTGGTAAGCACTCGCTTAAGATAAGTTTCTGAATGTTTTATTTAAAACAAACAGTCAAGATAATAGAACTTACCCTAAAATTCTATGTGGATATGTTTATATTTGTATTACACTAGTAACTAGTATGTCTTTGTTCTCTAAATCTTTTGATTAATTTTGATAATTGTATTTTCTACGCACACAATGAGTTTCATTCACTTTAAATTTCCCGAGCCGTTAAATTCAATATTTGAAGCGCCCTTGAGGTATATTTATACGAAAACGGCGCTATATAAATTATCCACAATTATAATAATAATAATCTGCTACAATATATCTTGGACTGACGCTAATCACCTTGTCTGTATGAAGTTACAAACTATCAAGGAACACTTCACTTGGTGTAACAATAAAGTGCCTTATGCACCATTAGGTGTGGCTAAGGGAAAGGATGATCCTCAAAGTCCATGAAAATTACCGCACTAATTAACGAATACTTATATTTGCCGTGTAAGGTCACATTGAGTGTCTTATTGTGTCGTCGTATATTCTGGGGGGCGTTTATGAACGGATGATTGCCGAGATGTTTCTATTGCTGATAAAAAATATATATTTATAAAATTGCAAAAATTTTAATACGAAAAATATAAGTAGGTCCTACCTACATTTTTTTTTACAGAGAAGTGGAATATTTATATTACAAATAACAAATAAATTAACTAACCAACCATCGCGCCATTTCCCCGTATGGGTAGGCAGAGAGGATAGAACGCCATACCACTCGGCCCTGACAGACTTTGACTTACCTTTGCTTCCTCTACATTCATACATCTTCTCATGCACATACGCCGATTATTCCGACTTTAAATTTTATAAATGTTCGTTCAGAATAACCTTCCTGGTCATGTTGGGCTATGTTCGTTTTTTTTTACATAAACATTAATTTTATCGACAGTGGAAGATAATTTTGTAAACGTTAGTTTGTAATCGCCTTCCTGTTTGAGTTCGGGTTAGCAGAAGTGGAAGGCGGACTCAATTATGTTCCCAGTCTCAAACAATATGACAGGGCGTAAATCATAAACGTAACCACGTAGAGGCTTCGTTTTATTGGAAGTGTTTCATGTTTCTTGTACTGCTAACAACATAAACGCGGAAACAGAAAACTTCAAATAAAATTTATTTATTTATTTATTTATTTATTTATTTATTTATTTATTTATATAGTAGTCATACATAACATTATACATTTATTTAGTACTTTAACTGTCTAACTAGGGTTGATACCCCGTTCTAAGACAGCCAAATATATGACTTTTTAGTTATAAATACATTTTCATGTTACAAGTTACAAATACAACATTTTTGGAAAAAAATTAAAAAAGAAAGAAAAAAAAACAGGATGATTTATCACTGTAAAACACTTGGTAAAAACATATTTGAATACATAGTAAATAATAATTAAGAGAAAAAAAAAGTATTAAGTAAAATTTTTTAAATGTTTTGTTAAATAAGGACATTGTAAAAATGAATATAGTAAAAATGATATCTTAAACATACAGTTCTAAAAAAAGATTTTTTTTAAAAAATACGTATTATATTTTTATAAAAATGTTTACATAAGTAGACGGATCATATTGCCTTCATATACTCGTACGAGTATATAACAGATAATCAAGATTCAATGAACTTGGTGTATCAATGTAGTGCCCTATGCATCAATGGGTGCGGATAAGGGAGGGTAGCGACTACCAATGAATAAAATGACTCGCCTGCAATCAGTATTGAACGGTGCAGCTAGACTTATTTTCGGAATTTCTAAGTTCGACCACATCATTCCACTGCTAAAGAAACTGCACTGGCTGCGCTTTTCCACAAAGGGTCGAATACAAACTCTGTTGGCTAATGTACAAAGCCATGCATGATGCCGCTCCAGAGTATTTAAAAGAGCTTTGCATTCCAGATGAACTAGCTGAAAGACGTCTCACACTTCGATCGGATTCACAAAATTTGGAGAGCGCGCTTTTGCGGTTGCGGGCCCTGTGGCTTGCAATGCTCTCCCACCAGAAGTGCGCAACTGTGAGAGTGAAGTGATGTTTCGAAAGAAACTTAAGACCTATATGTTCTCTAAATCTTTTGATTAATTTTGATAATGGTATTTTCTACGCAGAAATTGAGTTTTCACTCACTTTAAATTTCCCAAGCCGTTAAATTCAATATTTAAAGCGCCCTTGAGGTATATTTATACGAAAATGGCGCTATGTAAATTATCCAGAATAATAATAGCGGTAAGTAATTTAGTGTTCTAAAAGTGTCTGCACGAGGTCGTGAGATAGCCTCAGAACTACGGAACTCTGGCTCTGCGATGTGACTTGAGAGATTAACTTGACAAGGCATCAAGTGGTCGACGTCCCGGACATCCACTGTTGACCGTTTATTGTCTTGGCTTGGAGGCAGTTTGTGGAATCCATATGCTCCACATAGGGAGCGGATATGGAATGATGATGTAGTATTGTTTCAAGTTTTTTGTTTCATTTGTTGTCATCTCATGATCAAATACCGTGAACAGAATTTTTACATAATGTATGTACAAATTTAATATTTGAATAATGAAATAACAAACAGTCACGCAATTTAGAGAGAGGATAGAACGCAACACCACTCTGTCCTGGCACACCTCCCTTGCTTCCTCTCGAAATGACACTGTCGCCATATAACGCGGGCCATTAGAAACAATTAATTTATAAATACCTCAAATTGCATACGTAAACGTTATTCTTATCGACTTGTGTAATGGTGGTAAAATTTTCTTTTGTAAATGTTGCAAATAAGGTGAAATTAATGTTTGATAGCACTGGACTTAGCTGTACATAATTATGCATTATGACGTTATCGACTGTTTTGGGTGGTTGTGGGTAATTTAGTCTGTCACCGACAGCGGCATTAACAACCATGCGTTGGGTTGGTAGAGCGGGTTCCGCCAATGCTGCCTGGCCGGAAGCCAGCCCATCGCATCCGACATCAAGCGACATCCGACCGCCAACGAGCGACATCTATCAGACAACCCAGCGCACGGAGCGACAATGATCAATAACCACAGAGAGCGCCACACAAGCTAGCGCATCTTAGAAAAATCTTATCGCCAACTTCTTCAAGTACCTGTAACCACTATCATCTTGTAATAAAACAAACGTAGAGTTAATTCTTGCCATCCCTCTGCAACTTCATGAGACATGGGAGTGGCAACCCAATGCAGTAGTAGCATCGTAGACTTTGATCTAGAGATCCCGATCGAATCCCTAACTCCACTCCGCTACGATCAAGGAATGTCACTTAGGCTTGATTGAAAATATTATTTACCTTTGGCCGTTTCTTTGAAACGGATTTTATAAACTGTGATCAAATATCGCGACACGGAAAAGAGATAGAAACAGAAGGCAGTCAGCGTGAGCCGTATTGTGTTATTCTCAGTTAATTTTCGTCAAATTAGGACATCGTGCAGTTATCTTTTATTTTATTCTTGGGCGCATTTGTCGAATCAATTCTCGAGATCTGGGATGTCAATCTAATCTTTGTCGATTTACTCCATGGGTAGGTTTTTATATTAAATTATCGGCATTATTGGTTAGGATACTTTAAGGTTTATAAACCAATATTGTATGCACTTGTAAGTGTGGAGGCAGTCGATTTTAGGCAGGGGCCAGCCCTGCTAAAAGCACGATCGCCAAACTTGGTGTTTGACTTTGCCCGGGGATTCACAAAGTCTTCTGCGGGTGAATCGAGTGCGGATATCTTAGAAAGTTCTTGGGTTGATGTTCTCTGCAATGCAATAAAATAAAATATGTATGTGTATTCACAATCTAACACCAATATGTACATATGTAGGTATATGAAAATACGAGCGCCTTTCCAGCGCCTAGGGCCCAGTAACTATCAATATTGTTCTGTCACAAATGAAGTTTACAGTGCATTTTCTCTAGTTACTTAGTCGTGGAGAAAGGCTCGGACCGTGGACATTGTTCGTGACAATGGTCTTGCTAGAGAATTGGAGACATGGGGTGGACATGGGATGCGGAGGTGCCGGAATAGTGTACTGGGGGATGAGGGTCGGAGGGTGGAAGGGTTGGATATGTCGCACGGGACCGGACAGTGGGGACAATCGTTCTTCATCATCGTACGTTGACTTTAGGGTTTCAGTTATATATCAGTGGCGTATGTAGACACTATTTGACACATTATTATATTAATGATTTTTTTGTTTTTAATTTCTTTTGAAAACTCAACAAGCAATCAAAAAAAAATTCCATGATGACTTTATGTTGATGGCATGATTGAGACTTAGGAGCCAAGGATGTTCAAACCTACAAATTCACTGATTGCGTACATAGGTGCAGTGCTTATAAAAGGTTTTATTTAAGACTTTGAAAGTATATTTTCCATGCGCATGATATCACTTAAAAATCTTATTAAGCTTACTAACAAATTTTTTTTGAAGTCTAGTGAAATTGACGTTTATTTTAAGTCCGCAATTCATGGTCACATATGTAAAGGTAGTAAGGTGTCTCCTACGAAGATAATATCTCAGATTTCGGGTGTCCGAATTAATGTTAAAAATACTAATTAAATGATAAATCAATATCCTTAGTGGCAGGATAGATTAAAAAAAAATTCTCCGCCACTGGGTAAATGATTTAAACAGTAATTGCAGGGTACCCATTAAGGACATACTCCCCTGGTCCCAGGGGCCCAATGGTTTGCCCGCGTTGGATCTTGTACATCCTGAACCTGAACACTGAACGTATCCCCCTTAATGTTTATTTTATTTAATGTCCCTCCACGACATTGTCGATGGATTGATCCTCTAAACGGAATTGACATTCCCTCCATACAACGATTCAATCCATGGTTTCAAGAAGACTGCTATGTCAATAATAATAACATTCATTGCTGATAAAAAAAGAGTCTGTTTGTAAGAAAAATGTCCTAAAACTTTTTTTTTTTGAGACTCACAACCATTAGGTAACTACGTAACTAAATATCTATAAAAATATCTGGGATATTTGAAATGATAAGTTGTAAAAGATCTTTCAATCATATTTTGTATATTATTAGGTATCGAGAAAAAATTATATATCTTTTAGGTATCGAGTATTGTGTTAAATTTTCTGCTTGCATATGCAAAAAATTTTTATAGAAGATTTTTACATAATTAATTTCGTAACCAGTTGACAAAAAAGTACTTTTTTTTGTAAATTCAAATCCAGCTAGTACATATGTCGTTTTACAGTGACATAAAAAATATTGTGTGCTGCAATAACTTTTACTGTTATTTTCTGTAATCATGAAAAAGGACCATAGTTTTTGTTGGAAGAGATAAACAAAGACATATATTTTAAAGATAAAAAAACAAAGATTTGTTGTGACTTTTGTCCCGTCTGAAAATATCGCGATTGAAATTTTTTCATACTCGTTCTTTTGCGGCGTCTATTCTTCGTAGAGTGTCCGTCGGTATGTCCCATTATTTCCTTCGCTTGTTCCTTTTCCTATTTACAATCGAGGATAACATTTCAATGTGCGCAATAATGCGACAATAGAAAACACATGAAATCATTCAATTTGAATCCAGGAGCCCGTAATGTTCTGGTGGTTGAATTAAAATTTTATTTCGGTGTGAACTGCTTTGTATGTCGCTATAAATAAATTGGATTTATTAGTACAGCTTGTTTGGAAGTTAGAGGATTATTAGACGAAATAATAATAAAATATGATATACATTGCTTTGTAGAATAACGATATATTATTGAATTAAAACAGTCCTGTATTAAATTTATAAATAAAAAAGAAAATTCATGAATCAAAACACATTGAAATCGTATCTTCGTTTTACTGCAATCTCATAAAAGAAATACGCAAGTTTATGAAAAAATTAATGTACTACTGATTTGTGACTTTATATGTTACAGAACCATGTTACAACAATGCACAGCATAATTGATCTACTTCAATTACGTATTTCATAAAAACAGCGCTGCATCTACGGTACTTAGAAAAATCTCTCGGTTTTTTTTCATGTGCAATAAATTTAAGATATTATAATATTTTTGAATAATTATTGATCAAATGGTCAAAGCGAGCTTTCGATGGTCGTAATCGTTAAAGTCTTGTTAACGAAGTAAACATAATAAAAGCAAGAAAGCTCTTTTCGCTTCACAGGGAAAGCTGTTATACGTGTTACTTTGTGATTTCATCACATTGGATTATTTTATGGGTTATTGTGGTTTTTATCTAGATACACAAGAATGGAGTATTAGTGAAAGTTATAAATTACTATCGAATTTTGATTACATGTTTTTTTTGTCGAATCAATTTAAACACAGTTTGTGTTAACTAGCTCATACATTGAAAAAAAAGTTTTTCGGCAACGACAACCTAGCAATAAAGTTTTAATTGAACACCAAGAATAACTATTTATTCGTTATCCTGTTAAAAAGGGCTTGTAGTTATAATTACGACTAGAGGTTTAAACTTTTTTGACACATTATTCTCAGTCCGCTATTGAACCATTCGGCTTTCTGATACATTTATCTTAAAATGCAGTGACATTACATTAGCATCCAGATTATATCATTCAGTATCCTAATTACTAACAACATTTGGTTGCGGATATACTCGTATATGAGCTTCTTTTTTCGCTTTTTTCCCAGTCAAAACAGAATCTATCAAATTTCGCGGATTAGCATTAAGAAATCGGTAAGATTGTGCTAGACTGAAAAAAGACTCAATAGTCTTTAAAACGGTCTTAGGGAAAGAGTGTAGTTACTAATAGGTTCCCAATTTTTTGGAGAATTTAAAATAATTATCAATCTCTATTTATTTTAAAATCCAATGACTAAGAGCGGCTTTTTCTTTGGATCAACGACCACTATTATTTTGATGTATTGGAAACTGACTATTCACGATGACAAAAAACAAAATGAATATTTAGAAATAAAGGGTGAATTGGGGTGACTGTAAGTATTATAAAGGTTCTTATGTAATTTTGTAAACTGATAAATGATTAACGAACCAAGAAATCTCAGAAAGAAGGGGAACGGAATGATTGATGACAAGAAGTAATAGCATTATGAATAAATCTGGATTATATTATACAATTTGTACATGATAGCAATTTACTCAATTTACGTTACGCGAAAAAACCTTTTTTTCCTCTTCATAAATTTATTTTACAATCATTTTTAAAATGGTAGTTTTTGCCGTATTAATAGGCAAAGGAAAACATCTTTCCGTGACAGGGTGGAAGCATCATTTGGAGAAATAAATATAAGTGGAAGTGTACCAAATAACAGTTTAAAAGTTACTGTTTTATGATAATATTTAATAGGATAAAAAAATTGATATGGGTACCTACAGTTGGGGGAGAGAAAGAAGAAGAAACTGGCATTAGGAGAATGGACGATAGTAGAATAGCCAAATCCGTGATCCATCTCTGCCTACCTGGCCGCCGACTTCCTGGACGACCTGCAAAAAAATGGAGGGACAGTTGGGAGTCGACATCCCAAGAGGCAGCATCGAATGAGACTAATACAGACTTTAAGGTTTACCTTAAGAAGAAGAAGAAGAAGACGTACAATTAAATCTCAAGACGAAGTCACATAAAACCATTTGTTACATGAAGGCAAGATGATCAATCTTACGCTTCAGCGCCAGTCCTAGGTATCATTTATGAAATGTTTTTCACATAAAAATATTTCGTATTTGATACCTTAGACTAGCTTGCAATTACTCTTCTGAAAAATACCATTCACACTTGCGTAATCATAATAAATTCCTTCCATTTCGTCAATTATGCCATTATTCCGTATAAATTTAAGGTTTTTATTGTCAACGCTTTGTCGTCGTACTTCATCACGCAGCCTTGGTAAGACAATACAGTTGTGGGCGGCAGCCGCCCTCCCGTTTGAAGTTTCTGTCAGTTTGTGATTGATTACCAGTGACAAGAGATCCGCCCACGACCACCTCCTTTGTACTGAATGTCTGCTTGATTACGTCAATCTTCTCCCGGTTCTATAGCCACTTTTTATCTCTGCAATTCGATCGAATTCACTTTGCATTGTCACTTTTGCATACGACCAAATAATTTTATGAGTTTTCGAGATATGCTTTCATACTGTGCTAATATTTTTAATTTAAAGAATGGTGTTAAATACAAAAAAATATGACATCCAATAATATGGTGTTTAAAACTGCTAAAATATTTTTCGCTGTTCGTTGTAGCTGAGTAAATCCGAGAAAATCGTGATATGGTCAAGTACATTGATTTACTTATATATTATATATCAATGGTCAAGTATGAAAAGTGCTTAAAGGGTAAAAATAAAAAGTCGAAATAATCGACGTACATAGGGTGCCTAAATGTGGAGAAAATGATGGCCTATAGGTACCTGAACCGTTTACACATGGCGTTCCATCCTGTATACATTTATAAATATGAAATAATTCATTGAAAATAATAAAAAGGGAATGAGGGCGTTTTAATGATATCTTCATCATTTCTAGGGTGCTTCACAACTTAAATGTAGGTACTAGAAATTATCTATAATATCCATTTTTAAACTGTGTAATGTTATTTGTTATTATGTAGTATGTAGATAGATATATAAATAAGACTAAGTAGGTACCTATCTTCACTTGATTAATCGGAACAAGTGTCAATGACACGAAATATTTAACCCATCGTTTGTTATTTAAATCTCAAAATTGGAGATATAAAAGCTTTAGGAAATACAAAGCACACCGCCCTACCGAGTAGACCAACGCAATCCTTCATACTGACAGGGTGATTCTTATCTTCAGCACTGATCATTGGCTTCTTACGACTTACAGGCTGCTGTTTCAATTTTTCTTTCAGAAAACATTTCATATATTACTTTATATATTACTTACGCTTTTCCTTGGCTGTTCCTAATGGTGCATTGGGCACTGTATTCGTAGGTGAAGATAATCTCGATATTTTTTTACGAAGACAATATGACCTGGGTTGCTCGGCGTTCAAGCGCTATAAGTCTTATGAAAATATTTGGAAAAGTGTAAATAAATTCACAAAAGTTTTATTGCCTTCTTTTCGCCAATCGATTGATTAATAAGCAATATGCAATCGTTCAAACTTTAATGCTAGTACGACAAAGTATGAGCTTTTCACACAATATTTAGAATGAAATATAAATCGTCCTACTTTATTGTTCAGCG
>JAGVSP010004942.1:0-13334 GCA_022494985.1 Micrasema minimum
AAAGAAACAAAAAATGGTGTACTTATAATAAAACGTTTCTTTTACCTTAATAGTGTGGGTGTTAGTACGATGTTATTCTACCATTTACCATGGAAGAACTGGTTTGATTCCTGATCGACCTAGAAACATTATAATGTGTAATATAATTAATACATTATTTTATTGTAAATATATATCTGTTTTACCAAAAAAAATATATCTATGTAAAAAGAAATCGATCGTCATATTTAATAAAAAACTTTTCCACGCAATTTGTATTTGGAAAGACATTAAGTTTTTTAATATATATTGATGTAATCTATCAACGTAAAAGCATTTCAAAATACCACTTTGGAGATGGGATCTAAACTATGATTGAATGATCAGTAAAATGTGGATACTCACACAAAATGTTGTTCTGTACCTAATATTGTACGAAAAACCACAAAAAATTTCTCAGCGGTTTTTCTATTAAACTTGGGAAAAGTACAATCATGAGTAAAATTCTTAGGGCATTTCCTTATCCTGTAAATACACCGTGTAACAAAACTCGATGTACAAGTGGGAAACCAGTGAATCTACCTCATATTTGGAGTTGATTTTGTAGAATAATTTTTTTTAAAGTTTATTTTCGATAAATTTTTGCAAATTGTTATCAAATAATAATTTATTTATTCAAATTAATACTATTCATAAAGAAAACAAAATAAAAAACCGCAGTTTACTATGAATTTGGGCAATTTGACTTAATCTGCAGTACTTAAAGCTTTTATGAGAAGAAAAAAACAATTATTTTTCAACATTATATTTAAAAGTCATATTCCACATTCGACTCCAAATATGATGTAGATTCACCAGTTTTCGGGTTGTACAGCGTGCTACGTTACACCACGTATTTAAAGGATTCGCTGTAAAGAAGAGGTATTTCTAAAGCGCTGTTTATTTAGTCGAATAAAAAAAGCGGCGTAAAAGCTTCACCAGGCATTGCGGATGTTAGTAAAATTCCCCACGAACCCGCGCGTGTTCGCCCGATTATTACGTTATTATTTTAAACGATTCTAGCTCTGAAAAAAAACATTTACTGTTACGAGACGGAAAGAAGGCAATCTTAGGTCAGTATTTTCTACACTACATAATAATATAATCATTGGCTCACGTTTATTCATTATGTCAGTGTGTCCGTATGGGAAGCGTAGATTTAAGCCGCATGACTATGCTCGTGTATGTAAATGTTACCTATATCGACTATTTAGTTACGTAACGAACAGATCAATTCATAAATTATTTGTACAAATAACTTTCGAATTCGCGGACGCAAATTGTAGCTCTGTCAGTCGGCATCGTAAAAAATGATTAATATGACCATTGTTTAAGGTTTAGAGTTTAGAGGCATGAGCCCGAGGATAAGAAATTGTTACATATTTTATAAGTTTTGTCAAACGGGAGATATTATTCTCTTTTAGCAACGAAAGTAGGTGAAATTGCTCTTACTTAAAACAGCACAGATATATGAAACTGGGAATAAAGTTATAGATTGACAAAAAAGTGGTTGTTTGTACACAATGAAAACATCAATCCCACTTCTCGCCTTCTAAGATTTTTAGGTAGGTATCGTAGAATAGATAACTTCGTATTGAATTTTTGACATAAAAATTCAATGATACGGTTAGCGGAATTAGACGAACTGAATGTCGTATTGGCCAATCAATACACAATGAAATACCTACATTGAAAAGGCTAGTTTTTTTAAACGGAACACTTGTATATTACGATACTTGTGAAGATACTCAAAGCAATATAAATTATTATGAAAATTCTAGTAAGGTATGAGAGATATTAGCTTATCTGCGCATGGCTAAAATTTTTTTCATTAAATTATAATATTATAATTAAATAAGTTTTTGCAGAAAAATAATTGAAGTAATATTTTCTACATTTAAAAAAAAAATATTACTACGTGATATCAGTAAAATAGCGTGCGATAGCATTTTGGCGCCAAATAAAATAGGCTTCAGGCAATATAATGCAACATTCCATTCTACATACTCAATTCCACTCCCATACTAGTTTTGCTCTTAGCACGAGCCAAAAGGGGCGTTTCACCAGTAGAGTGTTAATGTTTCACGGCTCTGATGACCAGCTTCTTTCTACTAAGCTCTTGGAATTGTTCGATCGGGAGATAATAACTTGACGTGTGGAATGTTCTGATGACGGGCAGTCTTTTGAATTATTGGCCTAAGGCAGGGAAGGCAAATGGGTCCAATATTAAAAGTTGTTTGGGATCTAAAAAAATCCATAGAGACTTCGTACATATTTGTTTACGCGTGTATTTTTGAAATATCATATCTATATTCATACTGTTTCGATTGTATTGAGTCAAGGTAACAGCGTTAATATATTAAAAAACAATAACAATCTTAATTTCTTATTCTGGTAGGTACCTGTTTAAGTTCTATCTGCAAAGTGCAAAGTTCGCAGGTATTTTAGAACATAATAATTAAAATATCATTTCCTGTGTTATAAAGAATATAATTTTTTCAAAGTCACGATTTAAGTAGGTATGTGTAATACTGACCAAATAAGTAGAAGCAAGGGTGATTGATACAGTTTTTCGGATTGATAAATTCAGTAATGTGCAATTATATGATGGAGTGGCAATGAAGTTTGATTCGATAGCTTTAGAATAAGAGAAAGTCCAAACATCTTAAGTTCCAATACAGACATGTACGGAAGAGGTACAAAATAAAACGGAAAGACATATATTAAACTTATGGAAAATAAGTTAGCAAATAATCATATTAGAATGATATTATTGAGTTTACGGTCCCTGGCGATGATACCTTAGCCAGTATAACGGCACAACTGCTTGAGAAATATAGATACCTTCCATACCATCATTTCTCTTAGTAATGTGGAGGAAAAGGGAGGGGAATCTCGACCAATCGAAGGCCAATTATCGGTTAGAGTAAGTTATCGCGGCCATAAAAACCATCCTGACTTGGCCGGAACGGGAAATTTTTGGTCATTTGGGATTTGGGTATGATTATGGCTACTACATCTCTCCACCTTAGTCAAAGTAACAAACTCACACAACCATGCCATAAAGAACAGACAATATAGTGCCATAATGTTTCATTCATTATTTTTTTCCAATGAAACCAAAGTACATTTTTAAAAGATTTTACATTGCTTTAACACGACGATTTTCGTTTTCTTAATTTCCCACAAATAATGTCAAGAATATAATAAAATCCAATGTAGGTATTCCGTAGAGGCGTGCAAGGAAATTGGTCATTTGTATTACGATTCTCAAAGAAGCAATATTTTGGATTAGGTTGTTGGCCCACAAAAGCTTTTTTGTATCTGTAAGAAATTGAACAGTTAATCGACTTTTGGGTGTCTTTATTCTACCATACTTATCACAGGTTGTAGGTACAAAATTGAAATCAAACTCACTTTGAAAACAAATTAAAGTGAGAATTTTTTATATTACTGAAATAAATTTACTTGAATATGCATTAATAACGATTTACGTTACATACCTCGCTGTCAACGTGTCAGAGTCTAAGTAAACCGAAAAGATCGTAAAGCAGCTAATACGTTTTGGCTGATTAATCTAACCAAGTTCAAATCTTGTATCATTAACAAGACTAATTAATAAATTAAGTGCTCCAACACGCACTTTGACCAGTCTTACAATCTCAGAGCTATAATATAGCGTACGGTGAATTCTCGTTTAACAGCAAAGTAAATTTAACCTAGTGCCTACGCTATAATACGGTTTCTGTAAACTTGATTAGTTCCACTGGTCATTTGGTTAAGAAATGCGGGCATGGTTCAAGAAGGGAGTCATAATTTGATGATTACAAAATTAACAATTTCCGCAGTTTGATATTATATTTCGGCTACAAAAATACCAAAAAATCTCCCGAATGAAGACACGAAGAGGTTTAGTTTATGATAGAATTTTGAGTGAGTAAATAAATAGAAGAAAGTGATTCCTATGCGCAAGAAAAAAGTTAAGGGAATAAAGAGAACACAAAAATTAAAAGTGATTTTTCTCAAGCCTGGGTGTTTGTGACGTTGTTCCCCTCTGTAATTGGGCCTGTTGAGGTGGTTAAATAAATAAATAAAGAACGAACGAATCAGTCAGAACGAATCATTTATCGAACGTTCACTGCGTGAGGAAGTGGAATTTCACGTTATATAAAATATTATATTTAATATTTCAAATCTCCCAAAGTGCGATTTTCTATGTCTCATTTTATACACTTTTACCTAAAACTAAGGATTTCTTTAATGGTATAATTTAAAGTAATGTGTTCTTGGATATAAATTAAAAGTTAAGCGCAAAATAGCAAATTTAGGTATTTCTCAGGATCAAACTCCCATAAAAAAACGAAATCACATCAAAGCAACTAGCAACACTATTATAATATATAATAAAAACCAATTTATCTGGTGTCTTTAATTCAATCTAAAACCTTATATTTACTCCACTATTGTGTACTTTTATTTTTAGTTGAATTTGTATTTATGCACCTACTGACGAGTTGCAGTAGGCAACTCAGTGGGACATGTATTGTTTTTCTTTTATGTATAAAATTGAAATAAAAAATAAAAAAAAAAAAAAATATTAAAAAAATTAACTTTCATGTTTCTCCTTCTTAGTTTCTGAATATATGTTTGCCCTTGATGCTGTTTTATAAATAATATGGTGCTACGCTACTTACGCATCCATTTATTTTGAAAGGATTTGAAGTGTTTCGACAAACATTTATATTTTGACACCGATCAACTTTATTGCTCAAATTGTAGATAGAAGACAAAAATGTTATTTAACCACTATAGAACCTAAGAACCTTATATAAACCTTAGAACATCGAGAAAATTACACCAAAGTTTCTTTTGGTATAGTGAAGAGTACGTACATGTTATAATAATGGTATCGGAGCGGAGGCAGAGGTGAAAATAATTACCCAACTGTTCTCAGCAAGAAAAAAGTAAAAGAAGATTAATAAGAGAAAAAGATAGTGACGAAAATAACGATCGTGATGAAGAAATGGAATGGGAATTGCTGAGTGCGCTACAGGTCTAACCTCTTAATTCAATGTTGTTTATTTTCCGAGTAAAGCGATACAACGGAAAATATCAGTTCAAACCAGCTTAATTGCCCTGAACCTCATCAGCTTAACGTAGCTGGTGTCTGGTTCAATGGTCTTATAAACCTCTTCGTGGAATAAAATGTCAGAGAGCTGAATTTTGTGGGTTATGTAATCAAAATTAATAATGTGATGTTCTGAGTGATTGATGATGCAAAAACGCATTCCGTATGATGTGTAACGTACACAGAACACCTACGAGAAGGTGGAAGAAATATTGGATGAGTTCAAGAAACATGCGTGAGCGGAAGAGGATTTATGACCTGTTTTGGTCCGACGCGCGGCGTAAGATAAAGAGTTATTATCTTGTGAAGTAAACAAACTTGTTATCTGTGTTTGTAAATGGTGTAAAGTTGTCATAATCAGGTGTTCTTTGTCCACTAAATAAGGAAAGAGCATCGTGATAAGATTGGTTGTTGAGAAAATAAAAGAAAACGAATAGTCGGTATATTGACATTTTTATGACCAATTTTAACTATTTCTTGTTTGAAAAATAATACAAAAAATAACTAGAAATTTGTTAACAAATCGACGAAAAACAGCGTTGAAGGTAGAAAATCTGCATTGTTTAAAATACAATAAGAGGAATAAGAAATATATAATATGCTTTTATGAACGGGTAGTGTAAGATTCGGCGATTACGGATTAGAATCTCTAGGTTTGAATCCCACTCCAGCACAACTGGTTTCCTGCTTTCTGGCACAGATATTTCACTATTTGAAAGCAGCCTGAAATTGAAATATTTGAGTATATTATAAGACCTCACATGTTTCTTTTTTATCTAAAAAAAAAAATACCCGAAAAAAAATGTACTCTCAAAAGTGTGTCATTCCGATCTGCCAGTGCTATGTAATCATTTTAACGAATTAATTTATATTCAGATATTTTGTTGAGGAATTGGCAATGATTGCAAAATAACCGTAAAACGCACATTCTCGTAGGACAAGAAAATGTCATCGGTACGCATTAAACATTTGACTTAGAACAGTATTCTCAAAGCAATTTTATTTAATTACGTTTTGTGTAATATGCACAGAAATGCATCACTAATTTAAAGTACTATCTGATGTTCACGAGAGCATTAAAATTGTTTACGATACTTCCATAGGTCAAGAAGTACAATAGCTTCGATATGCCTAGCATTGCGATCGATACTAAAATGGTTACAAAGTTCGTCGACACATTAACATGAAGTTGGAAATGGTGTCTTAGTCAATAATAGTTATTTAAAATGGTCGTTGGGTCCCATTAAACACGGTCGTAAAAGCGGAATAGAATTTGCATAGTTCTCGAAAGGATGACGAGCTCCGAAGGTCACGAACTGTGACTATGATGTCATTTCTCCGAGGCACGTCTTGATGAGAGATAGCTCGGTACAATCATAATTGTGCAGACTCCTCTCAGACGTGCATAGTATGCAATCGATCGAAAGTCGTATACTACAGGGACCTATGCTGGAAAATGTGGAGTTATACCAGCGAGTGAAAGAATCATATTAAATTACAAAAACAATGTTATTTTGTTTTATAATTTTAAAACAAAAAATGTAAAAACTGGTGGTAATTATTTTTATTATATTTTAGTGCGAAATAAATGTGTACTTATATCTCTGTTCAACAGTACCTGAAACAAAATAACTTTAATAAAAAATAAAAATAAAATAATTACATTTTTAAATTATTAAAATTAAATCGAACCATAATTTATTAAAGTATGACTATAGAAATAAAATTGAATTTATTATACAAAGTTGGAAAAAAGATGGATGAAATAGGTTCGTAGGTTTTCACGGCCTTCAGAATACAGATAGTGTTTTCCTGGGTTATTATGCCGTGTTTGTGGGCTTTGTGTTGCCGACGTTTCGGAGCACATTGCAGTGTCCATCTTCAGGGCTGAATGTATGAGTGTAGTGTTTTTAGTGTGTTTAATTGTGAGGAATTTGTACCGTGTCGCAGTCGGGCAATGTATGTGGTTAAGTGTGTGGAGTTTGTACCGTGGGCTTTGGAAGCACCGGGTACCATGAGGTTCGTAGTCGTAACCCATCGTCCCTGTTTATGTTATTAGGATGCTTGTATATTTCTATGGCTTCCTTTATTAAACGGGCTTGATGATTTTTGGGCTTCCCAAGGACATTTGGCTCAAATGAGAAATTATGCCTGTTTCTATGTAGTGCTCTGCAAGAGCTGATTTATCCGGGTAGCCCAACTTGCATGCACTCTTGTGCTCTTTTATTCTTGTCATTATGTTTCTGGCAGTCTGCCCTATGTAGACTGTTTCACAGCTTTTGCAATTTAATTTATATACTCCATCTGTTTCAAGTGGGTCCCGATCTTTTACTGATTTTAGTAAGTTTCTTACTTTTGAGGTCGTACCGAACACTGTCCTTATGTCCCGTTTCTTAAGCGTTTTTGCAAATCTATCCGTGACATTTTTGACATAGGGAAGGAACGCTATTCTTTTATCCGTATTAGCATCATCCATCTTGGAAATATTCTTTGGATTTGTTACCGACATTATTCTTCTTTTTATATCCTTCTTTTCATAGCCATTACTTTCTAATACTTTTGTCAGTATATTCAATACCACTTCTAGGTTACTTTCTTCACAAATACGTGTTGCCCTTCTGGCCAGCGTGTTTATGATGCCTAATTTTTGAGATGGGTGGTGATGTGAGGTAGCATGGAGATACCGCTTTGTATGTGTGGGTTTTCTATACACCGTATGTCCCAGTCTGCCCTCTTCCTTTCTGCTTAATTTGACGTCTAGAAAAGATAGGCTTTTGTCCTCCTCTACTTCCATAGTAAACTGTATTGCCGGTGGAGATCATTTAGGTGGTCTAAAAACACTGTTAATCTTTCTGCACCATGATTCCAAATGACAAATACGTCATCTACGTATCGAAGCCATACTTTGGGTGCATATGGGGCTGTGTCCAAGGCCGTTTCTTCAAATGTCTCCATGAAAAAGTTTGTCTTTGAAAAAGTTTGTCTCCTATTGCAGTTGCGGAAGAAATCCGACAAGATACTTGCCTGATATTAAGAAAAACTAAATTACACCATCCAATATATCCAAACAGGAACGCATACCCTTAAAAGAACTAAGGGACAATAAAGATATTTTAATTCTACCAGCCGACAAAGGAAACGCAACCGTGGTATTGGATCAAAAACATATTCTGACAAGATGCGTGAGCTATTAAAAAGCAAGACATATGAAAAACTAAAGAAAAATCCCACCAATAAGATTGATAAAGGAATAAGGGAGTTGGTGAGGAAATCTAATATTCCTAAAGACTTACATTGGAAGATATTTACACAAGCTCCGAAAACTCCAGCACTATACGGACTACCAAAAATACACAAAGAAGGCACTCCTTTGAGGCCAATAGTAAGCACTATAGGTGCTCCTACATACAAACTCTCACAATACTTGGCAAGTCTCCTCCAAAAACACACGGAAAAACCACTTCATTTGTCAGAGATTCTTCACATTTCGTGGATATAATAAAGGAGCTAAAAGTTGAGAAGGATGATATATTAGTCAGTTTTGACGTAGTGTCACTTTTCACAAATGTGCCCCTGAATGACGCAATGGTACTTATAAGAGAGATTTTAGTGAAGACATGTGCGCTTTATTTGAGTACTGCTTAACAAATGGATACTTTTTCTTTTGAAAGTGAAATTTTTAAACAGTTAGAAGGAGTGGCTATGGGGCAATCCTTTATCGCCGGTTCTAGCAAACTTTTTCATGGAGACATTTGAAGAAACGGCCTTGGACACAGCCCCATATGCACCCAAAGTATGGCTTCGATACGTAGATGACGTATTTGTCATTTGGAATCATGGTGCAGAAAGATTAACAGTGTTTTTAGACCACCTAAATGATCTCCACCCGGCAATACAGTTTACTATGGAAGTAGAGGAGGACAAAAGCCTATCTTTTCTAGACGTCAAATTAAGCAGAAAGGAAGAGGGCAGACTGGGACATACGGTGTATAGAAAACCCACACATACAAAGCGGTATCTCCATGCTACCTCACATCACCACCCATCTCAAAAATTAGGCATCATAAACACGCTGGCCAGAAGGGCAACACGTTATTTGTGAAGAAAGTAACCTAGAAGTGGTATTGAATATACTGACAAAAGTATTAAAAAGTAATGGCTATGAAAAGAAGGATATAAAAAGAAGAATAATGTCGGTAACAAATCAAAAGAATATTTCCAAGATGGATGATGCTAATACGGATAAAAGAATAGCGTTCCTTCCCTATGTCAAAAATGTCACGGATAGAATTGCAAAAACGCTTAAGAAACGGGACATAAGGACAGTGTTCGGTACGACCTCAAAAGTAAGAAACTTACTAAAATCAGTAAAAGATCGGGACCCACTTGAAACAGATGGAGTATATAAAATTAAATTGCAAAAGCTGTGAAACAGTCTACATAGGGCAGACTGCCAGAAACATAATGACAAGAATAAAAGAGCACAAGAGTGCATGCAAGTTGGGCTACCCGGATAAATCAGCTCTTGCAGAGCACTACATAGAAACAGGGCATAATTTCTCATTTGAGCCAAATGTCCTTGGGAAGCCCAAAAATCATCAAGCCCGTTTAATAAAGGAAGCCATAGAAATATACAAGCATCCTAATAACATAAACAGGGACGATGGGTTACGACTACGAACCTCATGGTACCCGGTGCTTCCAAAGCCCACGGTACAAACTCCACACACTTAACCACATACATTGCCCGACTGCGACACGGTACAAATTCCTCACAATTAAATACACTAAAAACTACACTCATACATTCAGCCCTGAAGATGGACACTGCAATGTGCTCCGAAACGTCGGCAACACAAAGCCCACAAACACGGCATAATAACCCAGGAAAACACTATCTGTATGGATGAAATAGCTAAACAAATTATTTGCCCCGAAGAGCTCGAAAACAGTCGGGTGATTCCATTTAGCAATAATTCCAGACAAGATTTTGAAGCCTTATGTATATAGAATCATGTCCCAGTCACTTTTTCTGAAATTTCCAACATCTCTGAAGTCGAGCGTCTCCAGAATCAGGCTTCAGCGCAGAATAATTTAGAAATAACAGGACACCCTGAGGTCGTTCCGTGGACCAAGGGCCACATGATTATTCTATTGACGATACTTCGAGTCTGTTCTAGGTTCTAGAGAAAATTAACTAAGGCCTAGTTTACATGTGCAGGCACAATCTACCCAATCTCCTACCTTAATACCTACATTGAAGTCATATATATACTACTACTACTACTACTACTACTACTTTTCCTTATCCGTACCAATTGGTGAACAGTGCACTGTATTAGTACACCGAATGCAGTGAATTTTAATAATCTGTTACATGAAGGCAAGCAAGGTGATCAGAATAACAATTTTAATTGATTACAGATCTTGATACGCTGATTTTGAGCTAAATAACGCATTTTCATAGTAGTTACAAATGCTTAGACCCACAGAAAAGTCTTGTAAAACCACTTGAGCAAAATGTTTCTTGCATTCAGAACGAATCGCATAAAAATATGAACGAAAATGCAATGTATTTTCGTCATTTCGAAAAACATGTCTTGAGGAATAATTTACTAGAAAATTTGTGTTGGGAAAGCTGTTGACCATCTCAGACAGTAGGTATTATGATGGTCATTTTGGTGTTTTTTGTGTTACTGACTTTTTACTTGTTTATATTATATTTCACAATGTCGCGTCTCAAATATGTTTATCCATAGATGTTTAATTTTCATTCAAAGTGAGTAGTACTGAAACACACGGCAGTCGAAGATATTGTTTGATTTATAAAAGAAGAATAAAAACATTCGTCAATTTGGAGACGTCTAAACGGAATGAAGCAAAAATTGACACTACGTGGCGTCAAATTAGAGGCAAGATTTGTGTGCCTGTGCAATCTATTTAAACTAGGCCTAACGGAATGATAAATACGTCAAGTTCTGCGGTTTACCAATGCAGTGAATATTTCCTATCACTATGGCATTTACTCATTATGTTTATTTATCTGACTGCATTGTCTCGTGCAAAGTGCATCTGGAACATATCCTGGTGGAACGAATTCCCTGTCTTCCAAATAGACGCATTATGTGTATTAACAGGCCTGAAGTATGCGGCTAACCTGTTATAACGGAAGACTACCTTATTACTGTGGATTGACAAAGCCTAGACACAGCCTCTTACAGACATCACGATCTGTCCGGGTTAAGATCAACTAGTAGTATGTGGATGTTCTAGTCCACAGAGAATTATTAAGGATTATTTTAATAGTTTATTTATATCTCTTTTTATTTATTTATTTGACTTTTTGTACAAATAGTTGTGTACATTGGCGGGTTTATTGCCCAAATTGGCAATTTCTTCCAACCAACCAATATAAGAACGTAGTGTCGTATCGTGTCGTAAAACGTATCTTTTCTCCGTGTGATAATTAAACGTGGATAATTAATGATACAATCGCGAGGTTCGGACTAAAGGTTAAATTGATTTAAATTAACCTGATTTTCTATTAAAATATCATATTATACAATGGTGTATTTAATTATTACTACTTAATCACCGGCCCGTAAAATGAGCTTTAAAAATCAGGTTAAATGCCCACAAAACACATGTAGATTAAATTATATTTCGTAACTGAAGCGGTATTATATTTATATAGTTTTTTTAAATGGCTCATTTCCTGCGAGGCTGAGATTTGAAAATGCTGCAAAATACGATTTTTATGCAATAGGCACTAAAATTCATGTTGCATCAACAAGTTATTTAACCAAAATTCCCAAATCTTTTAAATGATCGATAATTATCTAAAGTGGATGTATAATCTGTTGTTCTATATTCAGTATAACTAGATACTTGATACAATTACTGTTTGTCCGTCTTTTGTACTCTACGTAAGCCACTCAAGTCTTGTCTGTTGAAGCCTTTCTATTGTGTAATATGAGTACCTCTTCAACTCGAAGTAAAAAAACGCTGGTAAAGCAGATTTCTTCATTCACCGTTATCATTCCAGACTGGAAGATAGATTATACATATCTCTTCTTTGGTTTGAGTTATAATTGGTTCTTGGTAACCCTAGATATAAATGAACTCTGTCCCTGTATTGAGAAGCATTAATAATGATATTTAAAACGTAATGAAGGTACTACAGGTGTAGGATAAAACGATACAGTAAAGCTTACAAAAAGAAAATTTCCCACGAATAGAAACACACATTTTAAGTCTTATCTACACAATATACATTTACGTAATTTCCAATTTGTTTAGGTAGGTATAAAACAAATTATACAGGCATTTTAAGACCGACAGAAAAAAAATTAATATTTTTACATAATTAATTAGTATAAATCCCTGAAGACTCTAATATTTTTTTAAAAACATTTAGTTTAGGTTCGGTATTGAAAAAAAATATTTTTAAAAGAATTATTCAAGATTGTAATAAAATAAACAAAGTACGTACGCAAACACTGTAATACTGATATGCAACTTTGTATATATTTATTACTTAATAACAAATAATTGATTTGTTTAATATTCAACATTGATTGAATTATTTCCGCTACAAATCGATCAATGTTCCAATGAACTTTGTTTAAATAGTTGATTTATTCCACAAAAGTAGTCGTTAAAAATATTAAATAAAACTTCATTGCATGTTTTACGTAATTACTATAGTTAAACAGCAAAGAGGTTAATTTAATTAGTAATTTCTACTTACATTATGCAATGAAATACCAGTTAGTATTGTAATGTACTCCGTTATAACTACTGTCGTCAGGTTAAGTTAACATGGGTACATTAATCAGTATAATTACACTTCTTTACTTGAGGGAAAATAATAAATTGTGAATGAGATATTTCCCAACGCCCGGTGCCCGTTAGTCTCAGCCTCAATAGTCCTCTGGTTCAGTAGATACAGAGAGAAATGGTCTACTTAGTATTATAATAAGAAATTAAGGAAAGATTAAAAATGATTAAGGACTGTAATTACTTCCGTAAACTGCAGTAAATTGATTATGTGCCATAGAAAGTTTAAGGTGCAAACGTGAATGAATGAGTCTTGCCTATAAATAATGTATTAAAAAAATAATATATAACGCTAAGCAATTACGTGATTATTAAAGTACCAAACCTAGTTACAACGATATTTTAATAA